>JAJKFI010000127.1:845306-859048 GCA_029204185.1 Lerista edwardsae | reverse complement strand
GATTTCGAGTCAACCATTTCAAGTCAACTATTTCGAGTCAACATTGTTTCGAGTCAACAATTAATATTGAAGCGCTGGAAGAGCTGCCGCCTTGGCAGCAGGCCAGGAAGACCCCGGGAGCTGAAGTGGCTTTCCGCAAGGTGCCATTCCGCCGGGGGAAGCCACGAAAGACCCCTACTACAGCTCCAGGGTCTGTTTGGGGTCTGTTTGGGGCCTGTTCGCACCAGGGAAGATTTTCCCCGCTGCAGCAGTCTGCAGTTTGGGACCGCTGGTTTGAATAAACAGACAGACAAACCTAGGGAAGAAGTGCTGTGAATTTCCAAAAGGCTTCCACATAGAGGCCTCAATGTTCTCAGGGAAGTGAGAAGCAAACTCTCAGTTTGTAGGGATATAAAATATCAGGCAAACTTTGGAAAGATGAGAGAGAGAGAGAGAGAGAGAGAGAGAGAGAGAGAGACAGAGACAGAGACAGAGACAGAGAGACAGAGCAAACTGTGTTTACCTTTGGCTGCATGTAATGTGCTGTGGTCGTCCAGACAGGAACACCAAACTCCCATTTCTGCAAAACCTCCAGCTCTTTTGCTTTGTTTCCTGTCCTCCCCCCGCCTCCCAAAATGCTCAGTGCATTTTGGATCCTGGAGCTACTGTTCTGCCACGCTGCCACTGGCCAAACTCCCTCCCTCCCTCCCTCCCCAGCCGGGGCTGGGCTCTGCCGAAAGGCCTTGTGGTCAATGCTCTCGCGAGTTGCTGGAGAGACAGCCGCCAATCGGAAGCACAGGCCAGGCCTTCGTTTCAGCAAGGAAACATCTGTGGAGAGATGCTTCCAACTCTCCGGCAAGCTTCCTTTGGGAAACAGGATTCGAACCTGGGGCCACCTCTTTTATAGAATGCCAGATTGCTCTGAGCTTTGGTCCTTCTGTTTGCCACAGGGTTGGCATGCCACTGCCACAGAGTTCAGACCCCAGGCAGCGGGGGTTGGACTAGCCCAGGGGCTTTTCAGTACGAGGGCCACATCGTATATTTTGCAGATTCTTGGAGGCCAGAAAAGTTTTATAAATGAATGAATGGAATTCAAATGAATGAATAAGTTTTATCTGGATTTTTTTTTTTTTTTTTTGAAATCGGCATGATACGATTCAGAACAAAAGAGCAATGCGACATTTACAAAGAAACAATGCCGGGCTTCAACAGAGAAACGATATGCCATGAGCAAAAATGTCAAAAATTTTAAGTCGCTGTGGGCTGGAAAATCATTTGTGGCAGGCCAGATTTGGCTCCCGGACCATAGTTTGCAGACCCCTGGACTAGATGATCTTGTAGGGCCTTCCAAGTCTACGATTCTGAGAGTGCAATCCTAACCTGGAGTTAGGCCGGCACAGTTAGGCCAGCAAAGTTTGGCCGGCACAAGGGACACCGTAAAGGATGTTTGGACCACTCTTGGAGGATGGCGCATGTCTGTGTGCTGGCCTCTCTGACTCCGAGAGTGGTCCAAACATGCTTGACGGTGTCCCTTGTGCCGGCCAGACTTTGCTTTATTTACCTCATACTTACCTCAGAATTTTACCTCAGAAATTTACCTCAAAACCCCCGATACAAGGGAGTGGTGTTTGGACCACTCTCAGAGTCGGGGAGGATGGCGCACGTCTGTGTGCTGGCCTCTCTGACTCCGAGAGTGGTCCAAACATACTTTCTGGTGGTCCTTGTGCTGGCCAAACTTTGCTGGCTTATTTTATGCTCGCCTAACTCAGTTTAGGATCGCGCCTAAGTGGTCCAAACGCGCTTTATGGTGGCCCTTGTGTAGGTCTCACTCTTCTACCCCTTCCCTTGTGCTTTTGGACTCCAAGGAGTGGGCAAAGATGGTGACTGGCAGAAGGAACGGCCAGTATGGTGTAGTGGTTTGGGAGCTGGACTTAGACCTGGAGGATCCAGGTTCAAATCCTGCCCCCCAGCCCCGAATTTCCTGGGCGACCTTGAGCCAGTCCCTCTCTCTCAGCCTTGCCTACCTCGCAGGGTTGCTGCGAAGACAAAAGGCGGGGAAGAACCCACACCCACCACCCTGAGCTCCCAGGAGGCAGGGCAGGGGTTAAAAACGTGCAAGGCAAACGTATCAAAATTAGGGGTGATGAAGCCTAGCGCAAAGAGGGTGCGCAGCAGTTGGCAACCCTCCTTAGCGGCCAGGATGTCTCGACAGGGGCCTGATCCGTATTGAGAGCTGCCGCTCAAAGATACCCTGTTTGCTCCTACTTCTGGCAGGAAGGCCCAATGGTCACATCCTCTCCCTCAAACAGAGACGCTCCTTGCAAAACTCAAACGGCAGGCGAGCTAAAAATAAAGGCCGATCTTTTTTCGGGGGCCGCGCTCACAGCTCAGAGAGGGCTCCTTTGATTACGACTTTCTCAAATTACATCCCCCCACCCACCCACCCCCAGCAGATGGAGCCAACCCTTGGCTATTTGCTTACCTGACATGTTGCCTTGATCTGAGGAGCAAAGGTCTTCAGCCTAAAAGGAAGCAAAAAAGGTTTGGTGAGAATAAGGTTTCAGGGAGTGGGGTGTCCTTAGTCCCTTTCTCTGGGGTGGTGGGGGGGGGAAAGAGGGAGAAAAGCACGACACCCTCAACACAGGCACTAGGGGAAGGATCACAAATTGGTTCTGTGCAGCCGCAGATTTGCGCGTCTGTTTTGGGCCTGCAAAACACACACACAGTGAGATGCCGTGAATTGAATCATTGTTTGCCTGTTCCAGCCGTAGCCCGATTCAAGCCCCCTCCCCGGCATTCCCTGCAGCTGATGGAGGGGGAGGACAGCTGACCGCCCCCCCCCAGGAGGAGCGTTTCCCCAAACCACACGCCTGCTCGATTGGGCTGTGCCAACGGAAACACTCCGGCAGGTTTGGGACGCCGCCGTGGGTCTGAACACACTGCGCTGAGCAAGCAGGTCTATGAAAGAAAATGAAGGGAGGGGGCCGCGGAAGGAGGAGCATCGCTGCCGGGGGACGGGGGGGATGGGGTTGCCCTGGCAACCTGTTCCTGCCCTCGCTTTCCCCAGCGGGCGGCCAATCGCTGTGGGAGAAGCGCGCACAGCCAACCCAGAATGGGAAAAGCGGAAAATAAAAGTCGCCACAGGTGCGCACCAGGGAGAAAAGGACGTCAGTGAAACACCTTCCCTGATGGTTGCGTTCAGCTTTGGGTTTGAGCTTCCCAATAGACCAGCCACTGAGGGCCGATGCTGTCTGTGCACTGTCGCCCTGGAGACATGCGGCCTCGTCATGATTAGCGGAGCTGGAAGAGCTTGGGTTACGATGCAACATCCGGCCCCTTAGAAGAACATCAGAAGAGCGCTGTGGGGTCAGGCCAAAGGCCCATCTCGTCAGGCTTCCTGCTTCTCACAGAGACCCACTTGCTCCGTGAGGGACATCCTATGACACGCATGTCAAAGGTGACACCCCACAACGTTTGGGGTGACACACCAGCATTCACCCGCATAAGAACATAAGAAGAGCCCTGCCGGATCAGGCCAAAGGCCCACCTAGTCCAGCTTCCTGCATCTCACAGCGGCCCACCAGGTGCCTCAGGGAGCACATGAGACAACAAGACGCTTGCATCCTGTTGCCACTCCCTTGCACCCAGTACCAGTAGTCCACCACCTTTGTAAGGAGGTTGCACAATCCATCATGGCCTATAGCCCACGATGGACTTTTCTTCCAGAAATCTGTCCAATCCCCTCTTAAAGGCATCTAGGCCAGATGTCATCACCACCTCCTGTGGCAAAGAGTTCCGCAGATTAACTACCCGCTGGGTAAAAAACTACCCGCTGACAAAAACTGAGTTTGTTTCACTCATTTTGCATTTGTGTAGTTATTGTTTCTTTAAACAAGGCACAGCACAACACGATTGGAGTATTTTTTGTTTATACTGTATAAATGAATATAAAGGATTTTCTCTTTTGTCTGGGAGGGGGAGTTGAGCAGAGTCAAGTTAAGCGTTTTCCAAAGTTTTGACACACTGAGCCAAAAAGGTTTGCCATCACTGAGTAGGAGCATAGAAGATCACAAAATCCCTGCATCCTGCTGCCACTCCCTTGCACCTGGCATTCAAAGACAGGCTACCTCTCAAACTTGTCACTGGTGTCGTAAGAACATAAGCCCTGCTGGATCAGGCCAAAGGCCCATCTAGTCCAGCTTCCTGTATCTCACAGTGGCCCACCAGGTGCCCCAGGGAGGCATGAGACAACAAGATGCCTGCATCCTGTGGCCACTCCCTTGCACCCGGTACTCTGAAGTAGCCTACTACTAATGTAAGGAGGGTGCACAACCCATTATTGCCTATAGCCCACGATGGACTTTTCTTCCAGAAATCCGTCCAATCTCCTCTTAAAGGCATCTAGACCATATGCCATCATCACCTCCTGTGGCAAAGAGTTCCACAGAGTAACTTACCCGCTGGGTAAAAAAAGTGTCACTTGCCTTTTCCTCAATCGATCTGTCCAATCCCTTTTAAAAGGCATCCAGACCAGACACCACAGCCATCTAGCACCACAGCCTGTGGCAAGGAGTTCCGCAGATCAATTACCCATTAGGGTAAAGGAATATTTTCTTGGGCCTGTTGCTCAATAGGAGGTGGGGCCATCTCGTCTCTAATGCTCGCTAGAGCCCCCTTGAAGGGGCTTCTTGCTTCTTAAAAACAAGAAGGGGTTTTAACTAGGTGACTGTCGCAGTGTGCTGCCTCTTTAAGCCTCTAGTTGAGAAAGGCCACATTTCTTCTCCCTCCTCTTTCTTCTCTCTCCTCTTTCTTCTCCCAGGGATAACACCTCAAAAAGTGGAAGGAGAAGCCCTGGGGCAGGTGTAGGCAAAATGCCTGCCTCTGGGTTTGTTATCTTCTCAGCAAGCAGAGCCATGTCTATTTCGTTTGCACATGAGTTAAGATAAGGAATTTCAGACAGGAAGGGCAAGAGGAGAACGAGAATTTTGTACAGAGGAGGAAGGGAAATAGGAGAACAGAGGGAGAAAATTTCCTCCTTTTACTCCATGCATTTCTCATCAGACTTCTAAAGATCAACATTTTTTGGAGTCCCTTTTGCTTTCTGCATTTCACCCAGTGCTGCCCTTATTTTTTGAAGCCACCGTCATGAGGACTAGTAGCATCACAGACACCAGTAAACCACCACGGAACTCACCCAACCAAGGGGCTCAGGAAGGAAAGCTCAACACGGAGATCCAAAGCACTATTGCTCTCAACCACAACCCCCCAAGGCTGATCTTTAAAAGGTCTATCCCACCTTTAAAACAGGGCTCCAGCCTGCGAAAACGTAAAGCAGAACGCTTTTGCTCTCTGCGTTTTTAAAAAACCTCGCAGTTTCTGCCGTCACTCTGATTTCTAGCCATAAAGGTTATACTGCTTGCAAAACAAGAAAATATTCAAGGCTGCCTAAAAAACAAAAAACAAAAACCAACTACCACATTCTGCACCACTCAAAGTGTTCACACGGTCTTCAACGGCAGCCCCCGATCCAGTACAAACTACAGCGGGTCCAACTGAGGGCGCAATCCTAACCTGAAGTTAGGCCAGCAAAGTTTGGCTGGCACAAGGGACACCGTCAAGCGCGTTTGGACCACTCCCGGAGTCAGGGAGGATGGCGCACGTCTGTGTGCTGGCCTCTCTGACTCCGAGAGTGGTCCAAACATACTTTGCGGTGTCCCTTGTGCTGGCCAGACTTTGCTTTATTTACCTCATATTTACCTCAGAATTTTACCTCAGAAATTTACCTCAGAACGTCAGATACAAGGGAGTGACATTTGGACCACTCTCGGAGTCAGGGAGGATGGCCCATGTCTGTGTGCTGGCCTCTCTGACCCTGAGAGTGGTCCAAACACACTTTACGGTGTCCCTTGTGCCGGCCAAACTTTGCCGCCTTACCTATGCCAGCCTAACTCCAGGTTAGGATTGCGTCCTGAGATAGCGATGGAGTTTTTTTTCAAAGGGACCTCATCCCACACCTCAAGGTCTACCTTCAAGACAGGGGATGGGGCCGTAACCCAGTGGTACAGCCCCCGCTCGGCATGCACAGGGCCCCAGGTTCAAGTCCTGACACCTTCTCCAGGTAGGGGCTGAGAAAGGGGGTTGAAACCCTGGAGATCTGCTGCTGGTCAGCCCACCTGGTCTGTTTTGGATAAGGCTATGCCCAATGTTTCTTCCTTGCCTAACCAAATAAGTCTAAGAAATCTGAGTCTCTCTCACACACAAAACTCCTAAATTTACCATTGCTAGAAATGATGATGCTTTTTCTCTGACTTTCCCCTCTTTTCCCTCTCAGCTCATCTCATGCTCCAGGGAGTCACAGCAGACTCTTCCTTTCCCACTGGCCTCCGTCTCCAAGTCAGGTTTCCTCCCGCCCTGCGTTACTGCCTAGGCTCTGTGCCCTTGTGACATCACGAGCCAGCCTTTGTGACATCATCTTGTGACATCACCAAGCCCTGAACTCCCAGCTGTGGGTGGGTGGGAGGGGGGAGGCCCCCAGCTATGCAGCCTTATTGGGGCTGAAAGCCACTCTCTGAATTTCCCATAAACCCATGGGGCGTGGCAGCCCTATTGGTGCTGAAAGCCACTCTCTGAATTTCCCATAAACCCTTGGGGTGGATGCAACATCACTCTGAGGGGGCTTGGGGAAAATTTAATTGGCCCGAGGAGAATTCTCTCTGCCCCACTTCCTCTAGCTCAAAACCAGCTCCACCTCTTGTCTTCCTGTTCAAATCTAGGGAGCAGGAAGAGCCAAACAGGCAGAGGAAGACACTCCCGTATCAGGTCCACCTGAAACAACCACAGGTCGACCCAGCTCCTGCCCAATTTGTTCACCTTCAGCAATGAAACACAGCCTCAAAGCTCACTTCTCATCAAGCCTTGGCAAGATTCAGGCTTCCAGCTAACCAGGGTTCCAGTCCTATGTGGTGACACAGCCAGGGGTCCTTGTGGCACGCCCCTTTGTGTTCACACAGCACACACCAGTGGGGTCCACACAGTTGACCAAAGAGTCCTGCGTTGGGGGGATCCGGGTTCAAACCTAGCACTCTGCAATGACGGTTTGATCTGGAGTCAGTCATCAGTTTTTTTTTTTTGGTCCCTAATGACTTTGCTCCCTCCCTGCCTCAGTTTTTTGGCCTGTAAAATGGGAACCATTGAGGGCTGCGCAGAGGACAGAGGCAATAAAAATGAAGGCAGCCCCACAACAGCAATTATACCAGCTTGTATCAAGCCCTATTTCACCCTTTCAACAAATTATGTACTGCCCCGTCCTTCCCACCCCCTCCAAAAATAACAGCTGGGCGCCTTCAGGCCAGTTTTCAAGAAGCGTTTGAAAAAGGCGTCTCCCTAAAATAGACCTCTGTGGCTCCTTGCAAAAGTTCATGCCCCATCTCGAGGGTCTGACTCGAGAGCAGGAGGCACGGTCCAGTTACACTCCCTTCGAGCCCCTGAACCATATAAGGCCGGATGACCTTCTGCGTTCTAACTATGGCACGGCTATCAATCTCGGAAGGGTCACATCCATGCCCGGGCTGCCAGGGTAGAACAGGCATTATAGAGCGTAAGACCTGGATCAGGCCAAAGGCCCTTCTAGTCCAGCTTCCTGTATCTCACAGTGGCCCACCAGGTGCCTCAGGGAGCACATGAGACCACAAGATGCCTGCATCCTGTTGCCACACCCTTGCACCTGGCATTCTGAAGTAGCCTACTACTAACGTTAAGGAGGTTGCACCACCCACTGTGGCCTATAGCCCACGATAGACGTTTCCTCCAGGAATCTTTCCAATCCCCTTTGAAAGACGCCAAGGCCAGATGCCATCACCACCTCCTGTGGCACGGAGTTCCACAGGCTAATAACATCAAGATTAATTAATTCCCGATCTTCGCGTGGCTGTTTTCCGAACCACAGAGGTCAGATGCAAAGTGGAGCCCATTTTTACTGGGTTCCCGTCCACTCTGAAACAGACACGCCCTGGAATAAATGGGGCACGGAACCCCCATTCATTGCCATTTTGTGTTGTTTTTTTTTAAAAACTAAAACGAGCGTGTTTTCTTACTGGTGTGGCCACTATCTTTTCACGACCATGGCCATCTTTTGGGTTTTTTTACCCACACTGCCTTGCAACACCACCACTGTATCCAGGGCGTAATTAAAACGGCAGCCAGGAGGAAAAGATCTGGCTCTATCCGTTCTGGTGCTGAGGGGCATATGAAGACTCGGGATTAATGCTGAAGTGGACTTGGGTGCATTCACACCTAAAAAAATGCCTGCTGTTTCTAAGACAATGCCTTGCTATGACATACATATGCAAAGTCTGAAAAAGGAAATTTTCTTAGATGCCACGGTCGCCAAATTAATCAACAGAGCATTGTATCACACACACACAGGAGGCAACCCGGCACTTCCCAAACTATGGGTCGTGACCAGTGATGTCATGCAGGGGGTACGCGGGGGTACGCGAGTACCGGTTTCTAGGATTACAGCTGGCCCCGCCCATTCACCCGCCCACTTGCCGACTCCGCCCTCTGCAACGTTTGAATTTCCTGCATGTTTGAGTTGCTTGCATGTTCTCAGAGCCAGGCAGGCAGGCAGCGAGCGGAGCCTTTCCTTTCCTTGCCCCTGAAAAATGAGTTGCTCTGGGGTTTTAACATGATGCCAGGCCTCCTCAACATGTTCTGGGGGTGCTGTGGAATACTGTTACAACTGTTGGGTCAGTTTAAAATCATCTGAGGCCTCAAAAAGGGCTTTTTTCATGTCACTTCCTGCCACGACATCACTTCTGGCTTATGACGTCACTTCCGGTGGGCGGGTCCCGACACGTGCCAATCAAAAGTGAGTACCTGTTCTTAAATCGTTTAGATGACACCACTGGTCATGACCCACCATGATTTTGGGTCCCGAGAAGTTTTGAGACGTTAAAAAAAGCCGCAGAGCTTTGCAAAACACACTTGCTCAGTTTGCAGGGAAAAAATAAATTGTTAGCTGGTCTGAGGTCATCTTCGTGCCCTCAAATTTAAATGTCAACACTTCCCAATTTTCCTCTAGTAGTTGGCTTGCCATTGATCACATGCGAACCCGAGTTTCAGCCTTTTATCTGGTCTGGAAGGCTCTAACAGTGTATCTTGCTCTCTAGTTCAGCCTTCTGGGAACCCTGGAATGATGGTAAATGTCTGCACGCACACACGCGCACACACACACAGAGCACAGGGCCCCGATTATTACCAAATTAATTATTATTAAATTATTATTAAGTTTAATAACAACAACAAATTTCTTTCTAGATCTACCTTTTGTCTAGTGGGTTGCAATAGATTGCTGTTTTAAAAAGTGGGTTGTGGTGCTGAAAAGTTTGGGCTATGTACAATTTACCTGGGAGGCAAGCCCATGCAAATTGGTGGGACATACTTCTGAGTAGACATGCCTAGGATTGTGCTCTCTCTCTCTCTCTCTCTCTCTCTCTCACTCACTCACTCACTCACTCACTCACCCAATTGTTCCATTAAATGCAACACAAAATTATGTCAAGAGTTATGTCAACATTATATCAACAGAAAATTCTGTAAGAGTTCATCTCTAGGGTTATAAATGCCACTAGCTTGCCAAATCTAGCCGCCCCTTTCCGGCTCGCTCCCTGGAGGGTCTGTCTACTATCCTTCAAAGGCAGCCCAAACAATTAAATAAACCAGTGGTTCTCCAACTTTTTAGCACCAGGACCCATTTTTTAGAAGGACGATCTCTCCGGGACCCACCGGAAGTGATGTCATGGCCGGAAGTGCCGTTATTGTGACGCCAGAGCCTGCTGCTTTCCTGAGAACGCAGCAATCAGTTGGGTTATTTCTCAGCCGTTTTCCAACAGCAAAGTGAATCGGAAAGAAAACAGCCTATTTACAACCTTGACACAGGCAAAACAACCACACAGCCCCTTTCCCCCTTTCCATCCTCCCATATTTTCAATATGGCTGCTCTAGGTGCTTTGTAACCCACCTGAAGTAGATTTGAGACCCACTGGTGGGTCCTGACTCACAGTCTGGGAACCACTGAAATAAACTATAAAGGGTCTTCAGTTTTACTCCCCCCCCCCAATCTCCAGGTAGGAAGCCAATCCATCAAAACTCCCAGTTGGTCTTCAATGAGAACCAACACACTTGCGCAGATGTGTGACATCAGAACAGAACAGCCTACTGGAATCGTCACTGGGACTTGTCAAAAATTCAGTACATCGGGGATCGGCGGAGACAAGAGCTAAGAGAGAAGAGATCCACTCAAGGTCATTGTAGCAGACAGCCGAAGGTTGGACTTAAGGCTACAGTCTACACCTACACACACAGACCTGTGAGCAAGTCCCACTGACCGCAACAGGGCTTACTCCTGAGTAGGCACATCTAGGGCTGCACGGAAAGCGACACACAAAGACCGGAGCACGGCCGACAACTGAACCAAAGAGGCTGCCGACCAAGATGGTGTTTTGGGCTAAACGGCAAACACACAAACACGCACACGCACAACTGGCCATCGTAAGACAAACACACACACACACGCACAGCTTCGGCTGGTTGCCCAACCACCCACAAAAAGCACAATGGGGCTGCCTGTCCCTCTCAGCTTCAGGGGTGGTACCTTCTGTTTGCAACACCCTCTCCAGCCACGGCCAAGAGAGCTCCTTCTTCCAAAAAAGAGACTCCCTCCCCCAGATTTCCCCAAGCGAGGGTCAGACCTACCTCTTGGTGCCGGAACAGAGGGGGACAAAGGGGGACAAGAGAAGACGAGCCCAGTTCTTGCCAGCAGGCTGCCCTGCATGTCTTCGGTGGCTATTTTTACCACTCTATATACTGCTGTCAGACGCATGGCATGCTGGGAAGAGGGGGGATTCTCGCAGCCCGTGAAGGACACCCGACTCCTAGAGACATGAGCTGCATAGCAATGATGGGGGGGGGGAATCGCGGAGCGGGGACCAAGCGAGGATGGGAAACCACGCCAGGCAAAAGAAAACACACACAGGCAGAAAGCATTGCATTCCTATAGCAATACTCTAGCAACATGCAGGATGAATAACCTTAATGAGTAACCTTACTGTAAACAAAATAATCCCCAGCTGGTGTCTTGATGTCTTCCTAACTGGAAGTTCTCTCTCTTACTGCGCTTCTGCTCCAAGCGGCGTGCAGAATTGCAACTGACCACTCGCTATTTTGGCCCTGAATAGTGCATGCGTATAAATGCTCATTCATGCACTAATAATAATAATAATCCTAAGCACTGCCCAGTTTCAAAGCTGGCCTTTGGACAGCTCCTTCTGAGCACTCAAAGAACTTCTGGTGTGTTCTCCTGGGGCAGCCCTTAAAACAAACCGGTGAGCTGAGCAAGTATATTTATTTATGCCCATATTGCAGATGGGGAAAACCGAGACCAGGAGGGTAGGAGCTTGCTCGAGGCCACGGAGGGTGTCAGTGTTTGGAAGAGGTGGAAGGGAAGGCCTGATTCAGCAGCTCCCTCTGTCTCTTTGCCACAAGCACACTCCTGCATGTGCACTAGCGCACATGACCCACTTCTTAAAATGATAATCTATTGGGACCCAAATGTCCAATACTGGGATGTATTTGACTGGGTCTCGTCCTTACAGTGACAGGACCTAGGCACTTCTTAACACTTCCTGCTTTTCTCCGCCCCATGGAAAGCCTCCCTATTGGACCAGGGGTGGGGGAGAAGTGACACCCATGGATTCCTGGCCCACCTATACAGCCTCTCTTGACAGCAATGAGCAAAGGGGGGGGGGAGCACCCTAGACAGATTGCATCAGTGGCTGCATGAATGGGTTGGACCAGATATTCATAGCTTCATAAGAACATGAGAAGAGCCCCACTGGATCAGGCCAAAGTCCCATCTAGTCCAGCTTCCTGTATCTCACAGGGGGCCACCAGATGCCTCAGGGAGCACACAAGACCACAAGATGCCTGCATCCTATTGCCACTCCCTTGTATCAGGCTTTCTGAGGTAAATTTCTGAGGTAAATAATAACTTGCACCCAATCTGGGCCTTAAGAACATAAGAAGAGCCCCGCTGGATCAGGCCAAAGGCCCATCTAGTCCAGCTTCCTGCATCTCACAGGGGGCCACCAGATGCCTCAGGGAGCACATACGACATCTTTATCCAGCGGCCACTCCCTTGCACTTGGCATTCAGTTCCTGCTTCTAGAACCAGGAGTTTGTGTACACCCATCAAGGTTCGTCAGCCGTGATGAAATCTTCCTCCACAAAATTGTCCAACCCCCTTTGAAAGGCATCTTGTCCAGGTGATATCACCACATCCTGTGGAGTTCCACCAATGAATGACACGGTGGGTAAAGAGATTTATTTTTTGGGGTCTGCTCTAACTCTCCCAACGTTCAATTGTAGCGGATGTCCCCTGGTTCTAGGGTTGCGTGACAGGGGAAAAGATCATCCCCTTATCCAGTCCATACATAATTTTATACATCTCAGGGCGCAATCCTAACCTGGAGTTGGGCCGGCACAGTTAGGCCAGCAAAGTTTGGCCAGCACAAGGGCCACTGTAAGGGAGTTTGGACCACTCTTGGAGTCAGGGGGGATGGCACATGTCTGTGTGCTGGCTTCTTTGACTCCGAGAGTGGTCCAAACGTGCTTTACGGTGTCCCTTGTGCTGGCCAGACTTTGCTTTATTTACCTCATATTTACCTCAGAATTTTACCTCAGAATGCCAGATACAAGGGAGTGGCGTTTGGACCAATCTCGGAGTCAGGGAGGATGGCGCATGTCTGTGCCAAACATTGCTTTTATTTACCTCAGAATTTTACCTCAGAAATTTACCTCAAAACGCCAGATACAAGGGAGTGGTGTTTGGACCACTCTTGGAGTCGGGGAGGATGGCGCATATCTGTGTGCTGTCCTCTCTGACTCTGAGAATGGTCCAAACATGCTTTATGGTGTCCCTTGTGCTGACCAAATTTTGCTGGTCTAATTATGCCAGCCTAAATTAGGATTAGGATTGTGCACTCAGCCATGTTTCCCCATCCCAGTTTTATAAGAACTAGATCCCTGATGGAGGGTGCATGCCTGGTTCCTCGAGGAAAGGGGAAGGCTGCTCCAAGAACTGGGAGCTGCAGCCTCCAATCCCCAGCAAATCCTTCTTGGGACTTTCCAGCGTTTCCCTCCTTCGGCTTTCTGCTAGGCTGGCAGGGCTGACTGCCTGGCCCATGGCTGCTCCTGACTCTTGCTCTGGGCTGTTGGCTCGGCTGTGCGTTCTCACAGGACCTCTCACCCCTGGCTGTCTCCCGCAGTTCCTGTTTTTGACCCAGAAAAGAGGAAGCCTGGCTCCGATCCAAGCCAGGCTCGGAAAAACCCGATGGCGCCAAGCCCGGGTCTGGGACGTGTCACAGCAGCAGACTTACCTGCCCTCCCTCTTGTTCCTCCTTCGGAGACTCCCGGCCTGGGCTGAACAGAGAGTCCAACGGCGATAGCGGTGGCAGCTCTGCAGCAAAAAGCCCAAGCACCAAATCAGCGGGACAGGAAGCAAGAAGATTCTCCCAGAATTCCAAGGGAAAGAATGCGAGTCGCGAAGCACCTCAGAAGGCTGGGAGTTCTCCAAATGATGTGTGTGAGAACACAATCCTAACCTGGAGTTAGGCCGGCATCAGGGCAAGCTGGGGGCCTAAGGTGCATTTGGACCACTCTCGGAGTCGGGGAGGATGGCGCACGGCTCTGTGCTGGCCTCTCTG
>JAJKFI010000127.1:827555-845296 GCA_029204185.1 Lerista edwardsae | reverse complement strand
TGTGCTGGCCTCTCTGACTCCGAGAGGGGTCCCAACATGCTTTACGGCGTCCCTTGTGCCGGCCAAACTTTGCTGGCCTAACTGCGCCGGCTTAGCTCTAGGTTAGGATTGTGCCCAGAACTGTACTGGTTTTTATTTTATGTCTGTTATAAACAGCTGGTCCTCGATATCCGCAGGGGATATGTTCCTGGACGCTTTGCGGATACCAAAATCCACAGGGTAATGAAGTCCGCGGTTGGACCACTGTGCACGACCAGAAGTGCCTCCCACCGCCTTCTCAAAGGGACGCCCAGTTTTTTTCTCTCTCTAAACTGGAAGTGCCTTTCGGAAGGCTCCGGGAGATCCTCATGCCAAGCAAGTATACCTGCCAAGCAGGTATCCAGCCGCCGTGTGACAGTTTCTCTCACCTGGTAGCTCCATTCCTTGTGGGTGTAGCCGCTGCTGGACGCAGGAGCTGATGCCGGCAAACACCTCTTCCTCTTCTTTGTCCGCATCAAACTGGGAAAGGGGGAGAAAAAGAAAATGTGGTCATCATCAAGACGTGAATCCTGCCTTCAAACTCAGATCGGTGGGGACACAAGAGAGGACACTGAACACCAAGACTCTTTAAGAACATAATGAGAACGTAAGAACAGCCCTGCTGGATCAGGCCAAAGGCCCATCTAGTCCAGCTTCCTGCATCTCACAGGGGTCCACCAGATGCCTCAGGGAGCACACAAGACCACAAGATGCCTGCATCCTGTGGCCACTCCCTTGTATCTGGCATTCTGAGGTAAATTTCTGAGGAAAAATTTTGAGGTAAACATGAGGTAAATAAAACAGAATTTGCTATCCTAAGAACATAAGAAGAGCACACTGGATCAGGCCAAGGGCCCATCTAGTCCAGCTTCCTGCATCTCACAGTGGCCACCAGGTGCCTCAGGGAGCACACAAGACCACAAGATGCCTGCATTCTGTGGCCACTCCCTTCACCTGACATTCTGAGGTAAACGTCTGAGGTAAATAAACCAGAATTTGCTATCCTGTCTGTGGGGAGGGAGTTATAATAACCTGCAACCCAGTCTGGGCCTTAAGAACATGAGAAGAGACCCGCTGGATCAGGCCGAAGACCTATCTAGTCCAGCTTGCTGTATCTCTCAGATGCCTCAGGGAGCACACAAGACAACAAGATGTCTGCATCTCATTTCCACTCCCCTGAATCTGGCATTCTGAGGTAAATTTCTGAGGTAAATAATATCTTGCAACCCAGTCTGGGCCTTAGGAACATAAGAAGAGCCGCACTGGATCAGGCCAAAGGTCTATCTAGCCCAGCTTCCTACACCTCACAGTGGCCCAGCAGGTGCCTCAGGGAGCACACGAGACAACAAGGTACCTTTGCCTGATGACTGATTCTTCCAAAGACATAAAAAAGGAGTGGGATACTCCAACACACCAGTGAAAATCACTTCAAACAAATTTGCATTTTGAGGCACAGGAAACGAGCCACGCAATGGTTTCAATGCAAAACGACAAAGAATACAGCCAGTTGCAATCTGGTGCATTGAAACGACGCTGGAGGCAGCTCAAATCACTACCTCCAACGGGCCAACCCAGTGGCGTAGCTACACCAGCTGGCACCCGGGGCATGAACATTTTTAACATTCCCCGCCCCATCCTCAGAAACGTCTTAAAACGGCACTTCTAGTTTTTGCCTCAAGATTGTTATCGGGGGTGCAGGTTGGCACCCCCTCGAGGCACGGCACCCTGGGCAAAGTACCCGCTGTCCCCCTTAGCTATGCCACTGTGCCAACCTCTTTCCCAGTGCCCTGGAGCCAGTGGCTTCACTGCAATGTTTCGGCCAGCTCAGCAAATGATGCGTCCCGGCAGGTTTCTCACCCGGACGATAGTGCCTTTTTCTTGGTAGTATTTCACAATCAGCGGGATGTTCTGCTTGAAGGTCTCCAGCCGGCGCTCGATGGCGTGGGCATTGTCGTCCAGGCGGCCGTGCTCCAACGCCCGCCTTTCCAGCCGCTGACGGAGCTGTTGGCTGGAGCAGGCCAGGAAGACAACCAGGTTCGGAGAGCCAATCTACAGAGGGAGGGATCAAAGGGGACGGTTTGAGCGCGAGCCAGAACAGGACTGGGATTTTGTCGTGCCACCAACGAAGGAATCTCAAAGCAGGGAGACTCTCCAGAACTGCTCATCAGCTTGGAGGTTAAGCAAACAGATGGGGCGGGGGGGGAAGAGAAAGTTGGCAAGGCCCCACTGGCAGGAGTGGCCCAAGATCACCCCATGCCTAAGACCAGGTGCCAAAACTGGGAACCAGGATGGTGAATAGTGGTTCGGTAGTTAGACCGTGGAAAATTCAGGTTCAAATTCTCACTCAACCACAAAGCTTCCTGAATTACCTTGGCCCAGTCACGATCTCTCAGGGCACAATCCTAACCTGAAGTGAGGCCGACACAGTTAGGCCAGCACAAGGGCCACCATAAAGTGCGTTTGGACCACTCTCAGAGTCAGAGAGGCCAGCACATGGACATGCGCCATCCTCCCTGACTCAGAGCGGTCCAAACGCCACTCCCTTGTATCCGGCGTTCTGAGGTAAATTTCTGAGGTAAACTTCTGAGGTAAGTATGAGGTAAATAAAGCGAAGTCTGGCCAGCACAAAGGACACTGTAAAGTATGTTTGGACCACTCTCAGAGTCAGAAAGGCCAGCACACAGACATGTGCTATCCTCCCTGACTCCAAGAGTGGTCGAAACGCTCTTTACGGTGGCCCCTGTGCCTGCCAAACTTGGCTGGCCTAACTGTGCCAGCCAGGTTAGGATTGCAACCTCAGCCGTGCCTACCTCACAGGGTTGTTGTGAGGACCAAAGGTGGGAAGGAATCATGTACACCACCCTGAGTTCCTTGTGGAAATATGTGAATGAATGAATGAATGAATGAATGAAATGCCACTGCCCCGATTCAGCGACACACCAGCAGGGGGTTCCTGCTTTTCCAACATTCAATGGATTACAAAAGGAAGAGGAAGTGGAGAAGAGCAGAGAGGTAGGCTAGAGTGTCCCCAGCCTCTCACGCTTCTCCTTTCTCTCCTATACCTGTTTGGAGGTCACCTCCACTACAGCAGAATTCACTGCTGTGCAGAACTTCCTAGACCTCGGCGGGCCAAAAATGTGAGGCAGCCCACTGGCCGAAGACCTGTTGAGGCATGAGATGGTGGGCCTTAGGGCTGCCTCCTCCTATCTGATGGGTGCCAGCTTCTACTCCTCCTACTTCCTGGGTTGGAAAAAGAAGAGGGAAATGGAGCAGAAGGGGAACCATGGAAGAGATAAAAGTGGTGGGCTAGAGAGTCCAACCTTGTTGAAGCTTGTTGAGAATATTTTGAGGACTCCATCCCTTCCTGGAGATGCCAGAGACTGAACAGGGACTTTGTCCAATTCCTGCAAAGCACCACTGAATTACGATTTCTCCCCAGTACGCAGCCCCCGTTGGTCCATCACCTGCTCCTCGAAGGTGAGGGCCTGGCCGATGTCCCGGGGAAAGCCGTCCACCACAAAGCCCCTGGCGTCTTGCTGCTTGATAAACTGCTGCTTCAATTCCTCAATCGTCGTTTCCTGCAAGAGGCACAGGAGGGACGCAGGTCTGTTAATTCTGCAGCTGCTTTGGGACAAGGGAGTCGTAAGGGCTCCCTAGAACTTGGGTTTTTCCTGGTGATGAAACCAATTTGAGGGCAGGTCTATTTCCCTGTCATGAAGTGATGTATTAAATACCTCATATAAGGCATTCTGAGGCCTGGGGAAGCCCTCACAGAGGGTCCCGGAGGGTCCCTTCCCCGTTGATTTGGGACCCACAGATTCTGAAATCTGCGGGTCCTGAATTCGCAGATACCGTAAGCCCACCTGTATGTGAAACCTGCTGCCACAAGACACCGCCTTCAGAAAGGGATTGGACACATTTGTGAGATGCAGAATTATCAGCCGTGATTAGCCATGACACTTCAGTGAGCCTCCAGCTTCAGGAGCACTATACCCCCTTGAAAACCAGTTGCTGGGGAAGGCTGTTGCCTTCAGGTTCTGCTTGTGGGTTTTAGAGAGGCAGCTGGT
The DNA here is from genome assembly GCA_029204185.1 of Lerista edwardsae. Taxonomy (NCBI): domain Eukaryota; kingdom Metazoa; phylum Chordata; class Lepidosauria; order Squamata; family Scincidae; genus Lerista; species Lerista edwardsae. The sequence continues at coordinate 841,211 of JAJKFI010000127.1, read as the reverse complement.
GAGCTGCTGTGGGGAAATGCGATGCCGGGCTGCCTGGATCTTGGGCCTGATCCAGCAGGGGTTTTCTCATGCTCCCAATTCCTTGCTTGCACACTAATCCAGAGAAGCCTGGCTGCCAACCTTCAGAAGGCCAGCCCCCACTTACTGGTGGGGCCAGCTCCCCATTGGCGATGATCTTGGCAATCAGCTCCCACTTCCTGTCGCTGGTGGCGCGGTGGATCATCTGGTTCCGCAGGATCTCGCCGACGGAGATGCAGACGAACCCAAAACGGGAGGCGATTCGGTTGCTCTGAGTCCCCTTCCCGCTGCCGGGGCCCCCTGTGGTTCAGAAAAATGCGCACTGAGAGAGGGTCGCATCTGTGCTAATGTGTGTAAGGGCGCCATCCTAAACTGGAGTTGGGCCAGCACAGTTAGGCCAGCCAAGTTTGGCCGGCACAAGGGCCACCGTAAAGCGCGTTTGGACCACTCTCGGAGTCAGGGAGGAGGGCGCACGTCTGTGTGCTGGCCTCTCTGACTCCGAGAGTGGTCCAAACATTCTTGACGGTGTCCCTTGTGCCAGCCAAACTTTGCCTTATTTACCTCATATTTACCTCAGAATTTTACCTCAGAAAGCCAGATACAAGGGAGTGGCGTTTGGACCACTCTCGGAGTCAGGGAGGATGGTGCACGTCTGTGTGCTGGCCTCTCTGACTCCGAGAGCGGTCCAAACATTCTTGATGGTGTCCCTTGTGCCGGCCAAACTTTGCTTTATTTACCTCATATTTACCTCAGAATTTTACCTCAGAAATTTACCTCAGAATGCCAGATACAAGGGAGTGGCGTTTGGACCACTCTCGGAGTCAGGGAGGATGGCGCACGTCTGTGCGCTGGCTTCTCTGACTCCGAGAGTGGTCCAACCACGCTTTATGGTGTCCCTTGCTCTGGCCAAACTTTGCTGGCCTAACTGTGCTGGCCTCACTCCAGGTTCAGACTGCGCTCTAAGTGTGGGAGGCGCATTTACTATTTCATCCCATGGAGGCCCAACTCTGGTTCTCGGCCTCCTCCACTTCCATGAACCAGATGCCCTTTCTTCATCCCTCGGTCTGGAAAATTCAGGGGAGAACTGAATTTCAGTGGAAGAAAAACGTGTGCGTGCAGTAGGTCCAATCTCCGGCGTCACTGCCAGGTCGAACTAGGAAACAAATTCTGTCTGCCCCACTGGAAAGCTGCTGCCAGCGAATGCCCCACACTGGGTGTGTGTGTGCGTGTGTGTCATGGCAACCTTTCAAAGCCTGTCCAATAAATGGAGTTCTTGCTATAATCCTGCACAGGCATTCTATACAACCCTAGGTAAAGTTAGAACGAAATAAGCCTCTTTCACACGTTGCCTGATTCACATTCTATAGGCTGCCCGTGTTTCTCACACAACGCCTGAAATCCAATCACAGTCGAGCCTCAGAGTTCTCCCCGCCTCCCTATCCGCAGATCTCTCACCAATTACAAAGATGATCTTCGGCCGAGGCCTGCCAGGGTCAAAGATGTCGTATTCCTGGATCAGGCCCGTGGATTCTGTCATGTCGGAGTCGCTCTCGATGGAAAACTGGCTCTCGACGGGCGGAAAGCGTTCACAGAGGCCGTGTGGAGCTGAACCCAAGTCTGCAGGATAATTTCGACGGAATTTGGTCAGTGGGACTTTGCATAAGAACATAAGAACATAAGAAGAGCCCTGCTGGATCAGGCCAAAGGCCCATCTAGTCCAGCCTCCTGTATCTCACAGCGGCCCACCACGTGCCCCAGGGAGGCACGAGACAACAAGATGCTTGCCACTCCCTTGCACCCGGTACCAGTAGCCCACCACCTTTGTAAGGAGGTTGCACAATCCATCATTGCCTATAGCCCACAATGGACCAGAAATCCGTCCAATCCCCTCTTAAAGGCATCCAGACCAGATGCCATCACCACCTCCTGTGGCAAAGAGTTCCACAGATTAACTACCCGCTGAGTAAAAAAGGACTTCCTTTTATCTGTTTTAACTCTCCCAACCCTCAGTTTTAGTGGATGCCCCCTGGTTCTGGTGTTTTGAGAGAGGGAAAAGAACATCCCTTGATCGACTCTATCCCTTCCATGCATAATTTTGTATGTCTCAATCATGTCCCCCCTCAGGCGCCTTTTTTCTAGGCTGAAGAGCCCCAAACGCTGCAGTCTTTCTTCATAAGGGAGGTGCCCCAGCCCCATAATCATTTTTGTTGCAAAGAGACGTCGGATAAGTCAGCGTTTGGGCTTATCGCTAGATCTCTTCGGTATGTTTCTCCAGGGCAGACTTTATACGAACTGCAAACATCTTCATTGTGCAATGGACAAGGTTGGCTCTTCCCCCGAACCTGACAAATTCCTATCACATAGGGTCAGATGGCCCCCTATCTATTCTCCTTATTCAGCCCACAGAACGGTAGAGCTTTTTCTCCGGCCAGATGGGACATGATGCCATCGGCAGTGCTACTTGGAAGATTCCAAAACCTTCCATACCAAAAGAAACATAGTCAGTGTAAAACAGGTGATATCAAAACATGAGATGATCCCCACAGGATGAGGCCAAAGGCCCATCTAGACCAGCTTCCTGTATCTCAGTGGGACCCACCAGGTGCCTCAGGGAGCAGACAAGACCACAAGATGCCTGCATCCCATTGCAACTCCCTTGCACCTAGCTCTCTGAAGTAGCCTGCGTCTAAAATAAGGAGGTTGTACCACCCATCATGTTAGATACAGGCTACTTCAGATTCCCGGAGGCAGGGGAGTGGCAACGAGATGCAGATATCTAGCTGTGTGCCCCCTAAGGGATCTGGCGGGCCACTGTGAATCACAGGAAGCTGGACTAGCCGGGTCTTTGGCCTGATCCAGTGGGATGTGAAGAAATTTAATGAAGTACTCAACACCCACTTTGTATATTGAAATCTATTTTCTTTTTTATCTGTTTTTTGTTTAGTTGTTTGTTTGTTTTGGGTGTTATTTCCCCCCCCCCCAAAAAAACATTCACTCACATGCATTCAAAGACTTACATTCACCAATGGAGAAGGCAGGTTTCTTTCCCTCCCCGCTGCTGGTGGGATGCGTAGACCGTCGGTCCGGAGTGATGAAAGTGTCCCATTGGACCATCTCAGGCCCACCCAATTCGCGGGCCTTCCGTAAGCAGCATTCCAGGTAGCCAATGGGGTCTTCGGGGCGGTAGAACATGAGGCCGGTGAGCATGCTCTGTGGGCACAACAGCAGGGGCGACAGTTAAATATTTCTAAGACCTAAACATGTTTAGAACTTCAGCACATAAGAAGAGCCCTGCTGGATCAGGCCACAGGCCCATCTGGACCAGCTTCCTGCATGTCACAGTGGCCCACCAGGTGCCTCTGGGAGCACACAAGACAACAAGATGCCTGCATCCCATTGCCATTGCCATTCCCCTGCACCTGGCATTCTGAGGTAAATTTCTGAGGTAAAATCCTGAGGGAAATATGAGGTAAATAAAACAGAATCATCTAAGAACATAAGAACAGCCCCACTAGATCATGTCAGAGGCCCATCTTGTCCAGTTTCCTGTATCTCACAGCGGCCCACCAGGTGCCTCTGGGAGCACACGAGACAACAAGTTGCCTGCATCCTGTGGCCACTCCCTTGCATCACACATTCTGAGGTAAAATTCTGAGGTAAATAACAACTGAGGTAAATAAATGAGAACGTAAGAAGAGCCCCACTGGATTAGGCCAAAGGCCCACCTAGTCCAGCTTCCTGCATCTCACGATGGCCCACCAGGTGCCTCAGGGAACCACGCAAGACCAAAAGATCTCTGCATCCTGTTGCCACTCCCTTGCACCTGGCGTTCTGACGTAGCCTATTTCAAGAACCTGGTGGTTGCACACACCCATCACAGTCCACAACCTCTGATGGATTTTTCTTCTAGAAATCTCTCCTTGGAGGAAGGGTCGGTAGAAAAATGTGAACAATAAAATATAGGCCGGCAAAGACCTCTCCTTGAGGGCTGCCGCCAGTCAGAGCAGGCTGGGCTTAGCTCAACCCACCGATGGTCAGACTCTGGCGGGCAGCTCCACCTATATTGCTCTCCATCCCCCTGCAGCCACAGTAAATAACTGGACACTTGTCAGTCCAAGGGGAAGGTTGCCAACTTCACCAGCTTGGATGGAGCTGGAGAGATGCTTGTTCATTGATGCTAATTATCTAGATGTTGGCAGCTCTTTCTCTCTCTCTCTCTCTCCCCTAGAGCTGAACACCAAGCGTCTCCTTTGAACGAGCTTTGAACACATCATCCTTTCATCATTTACGAACCGTTCCATTTCTTTTTTTCCCTTTCTTTCTTTGCCAATTATCCATTTCGCGGAAAAATAAAAGGACATCTAACCAAAAAAGGAACAACCACCAGCAACTTAGAACTCCAGCCAGAACGCAACCCATTTTAAATAAGAGTTCACGGACCAGTATCTGTATCCAACAGATTTATTTTGAAGCGACATTTTGTAAGCCTCACCAAACATCAGGGATTTGTAGCTGTCTAGAAACAGAGGGTAGGGGCGTAGTGGCGCAGCAGGCTAAACCGCTGCTGCTGGGTTTTCTGACCGGAAGTTTGGGAGTTTGAGACCACGCAACAGAGTGAGCTCCCGTCGCTTGTCCCAGCTCCTGCCAACCTAGCAGTTCCAAAGCACCTAAATGCGAGTAGATAAATAGGGACCACTTCGGTGGGAAGGGAACGGCGTTTCATGCGCTACGGCGTAGAGTCATGCCGGCCGCATGACCACGGAAGCTTGTCCTCAGACAAAACGCTGGCTCTACAGGCTTAGAAACGGAGATGAGCACCGCCCCCTACAGTCGGTCACAACTAGACCATTCGGTCGTGGGGAAACCTTTACCTTTAGAAACAGAGACCGGATTCTAAACACCCGGCCGAGGGGCAAGTTTTTAAACTGCTGCAAGGCAAACACAGAATCTAGGTGCAAAACCTGAGCTCTGCAACTGACTTACAGAAGTCCAGCTCAATTTGGTGCCTGGGGCTGTTGGCAAGGAGTGGCAGCAGCTCTCCAGGGTTCTGAAACACGTCAATTTCGATGGGTCCATTAAAATCTGTGCACATTGGCAAGTGGCTGTGGGATGTTCACTTTAAAGGGGGAAAAAGAAGCCTCCTTTGTTTTTTAAGATGGCATGCCAGGGAGGAAAGGAGGAGTGCCCACTCTCGGATGGCATCATGCAGGGGGGCGACAGGACTGGCAGCTTACAGTCTGCAGAGGCCAACTACATTCCTCTGCAGACCCCCGAGCTTGGATTTGAACACAGCACTTGGCATCAGATTAAACAGGGCTACTTCTCTGGAGCCAATCAGAGACCAGTTCTTTTTTTATTTTTCACATTCATTCATTCATTCATTCATTCATTCATTCATTCATTCATATTTTTCCCCTCCCTTCCTCCAAGGAACTAAGGGCAGTGTACATAGTTCCTTCCCTCCTTTTGTCCTCAAAACAGCCCTGTGAGGTTGGAGAGGCTGAGAGAGAGACTGGCTCAAGATCACACAGGAAGCTTCGTGCTGAGCCGGGATTTAAACCTGGATCTTCCAAGTCTAAGTTCAAGTCACAAACCACTACACCCTCCTGCCCTCTGTCCTCCTCCTCCCTGCGACAACAAGCGTGAACCCTCCCAGGATTACGCACCTTCTGGACAGCCCATCACAACCGCCCTTGGGCCAAAACCAACACACAACCCAGCCTTTTCCTCGCATCCACCCCTTTGGAAAAAAAATTAATGGCTCCAAGAGGGAAGTTGTAGATCAGAGAAACTGAGATCTGCAGCTCAGAACCGTAGGCAGCAATTGCCAATTCAAGCCTGCGCCGTTGGATTTTTCCCAAGAGAAACAGTTCGGCGTGCCGCAAACCGGCGCAGGGCTAATTGGCGGGTTTTGTTGTTTCACGGATGACTTTCTTTCCAGGGGCGGCGGCTGCACACGGTCGGAGAAGACAGGCCACGCTTTGTCTGGAAAAGGAGAGGGGCTTGGCACTGCATCCTGCAACAGCCCCTCTCCCCCAGCACAAGGACATCTGTGCATGCTCAGAGACACTCTCAGCTTTCCGCCAAATGCGAACGGAGAGAAAAACGGTTCCGAACTTTGATGCGCTGGCGTTTCCTCTAGGCACGTTGGCTCAGAAGTACGTGGCACTGGGTTCAGTGGGACTGACTCCCAAGCCAGGAGCACGCAAGGATTGCAGACAGAGCAAGAAGAGGGAAAGCAGAGGCAGTGAGTTCCCCAGGCTGCCTCCAGAATCTCCTTTGTGGCAAGGCTTCATTTCGTGGGGGAAGGCCACTTTGGTTGCTCCAGTCTACAGTGGAACATTCTCTCCTCCTGGAGATAAGACTACAAGCCCCATCAGCTCCAGGAGAAAAACTACACCCTGCGCCGTTCGAACTCGCATCACCACCACTGGGACCAGAAGCACCCTTTGCTACCTCCACCTTCCCTCTGCTCCAGGGATGCTCTCTTCTGTGAGTCCTTGGGGAAGGACCATATAATCCTACCCGTACTCTGAGGTCATCTGGGGGGGCCCCTTTTGACTGTACCGCCACCAAGAGAGGTGAGAGGGGTGGCGGCCAGGAATAGGGCCTTCTCGGCGGTGGCACCCCAACTTTGGAATACTCTCCCCTTAGAGCTAAGAATTGCTCCCTCTTTGGCAGTATATCGGCAGGGGCTGAAGACCTTTTTGTTTCAGCAGGCTTTTAGTTGCTGACAGGCTGGCTGGTCTTTCTATTCTTTTTATAATTCTGTACTTTTATGATCCATGGGATGATTGTTGTATTTTTATATTGTATTTTTATATTTTTTTTTAATTATTGTTTTTAATTATGATGTATTTTAATTGTTTTTAACTTTGATTTTGTAATGCCGACTTGAGTGCCTTCGGGCGGAAAGGCGGGGTAAAAATTTAATAAATAAATAAAAATAAATAAGGGGAAGCAGCTTGCAGGGCAAACCCAGCTCAGCTCAGCTTAATCCTATCCTGGAGTTAGGCCAGCAAAGTTGGGCTGGCACAAGGGACACCGTAAAGCGCATTTGGACCACTCTTGGAATCAGAGAGGCCAGCACACCGACATGTGCCATCCTCCCTGACTCCTACAGTGGTCCAAACGCACTTTACAGTGGCCCTTGTGCTGGCCAAACTTTGCTGGCCTCACTGTGCCAGCCAAACTCCAGGTTAGAATTGCGCTCTCATTCTGCTTGTGAGCATTCAGACAGGAGCATTTGTGTTTGGAAGCATTTCCTACTGAAATGCTTGCTTGCAGGGCAGGCATGTCTCCACTTGCAAACAGTTGTATACGAGAGCAAGAGCGTGAGAGCAAGAGCGATTAGGAAGAGAAGGAGGGGTGTGCGTGCATATAAAATGTGGAAGAAGAAAGTTTCAGAACTGGGGGAACAAGACAGGCCATCTATGTGGCCAACTGAGACAGGCGCCTCAGGGCTACTTCATTGGGGCACCTGCTTCTGCCTCCTAAGCTCCTCCATCTCTCCCTGCTCCCTGGATTCAAACAAAGAAGAAGGGAACAGAATGAAAGAGGAACCCGTGGAGACACTAGCTCACTCCTCCTCCTCTGCACTTCCTGTTCTATTTCCATCCCTCCCCATTTTTCAGTCCAAGGAGCAGAAAGACTTACGGGCAGGTGCTCGTTTCTGGCGATCAAGATAGGATTGCAGCCCAAGTCTTTCTGAACGCAATGGGCTTCCTTCTGAGTAAAATAAATAACACCGTTTTCAAAAGGCCTCTATGGAGGTGGACAAATGGACACACTGCCACCTGCGGCAAAAGGCCCAGTTGGCCTCATGTATGGCCCGGCAGAGGAGGGGAAGGACGCAATCCAGTCTTTAGAGCTTTTAACTTCTAAATGTGGAGGTCCAGCTCCCCGAAAAGCATGCCTGTTGTCCTGGCAGCATAGGCTGTGGTGAGTGACACTGTGTTTAAACACACACACACACACACACACACTCTGCACATGCTTAAAAGCACTTCCATCCATATAGTCAAAGGAACTGAAAACAGATTCGAGAATTGTATTTTCATTCAGCACCCATTGCAAATGATAGTTTGAATTAGGGGGCTGGGGAAAGTCGGGGGGAGACACAATCTCATGTGAATCCAGCCAGCAAAGCTCGTGGCTTTTTTCACGGACCAGAAACACTGATCGAAAGAAACCGGGCTTTTTTTTGCCGTCGAACAGGCCTGCATATCTTAGCTGTGATTTATGTCTTTCCTAGAAGTGCGTAACTCCCTTTAGTTATGCTGTTAACTAAACTTCCCTTTAGGCTGTAACTGCTTCCCTTCTGTAGAGGGAAGAGCCTGGGTTGTATCATCACAAGCCAAGTGGCTTGCACCCGAGCAAGCCTGTGATCCTTCCAGTCCTCTCTCACACCAGAACTAGGGGACAGATAAAAGGAAATACCTTTTTCCCCCCAGCAGGCCATTAATCTGTGGAACTCCTTGCCACAGGAGGTGGTGATGACGTCTGGCCTAGGTGCCTTTCAAAGGGGATTGGACGGCTTTCTGGAAGAAAAATCCATCACAGGCTACAGGCCATGATAGTTAATGCAACCTCCTTATTTTAGAGGTAGGCTACCTTTGAGTGCCAGATACAAGGGAGTGGCAACAGGATGAACATAAGAACATAAGAAGAGCCCTGCTGGATCAGGCCAAAGGCCCATCTAGTCCAGCTTCCTGTATCTCACAGCGGCCCACCAGGTGCCCCAGGGAGGCATGAGACAACAAGATGCATCCTGTTGCCACTCCCTTGCACCTGGTACCAAGATGCAGGAGGCATCTTGTCTGGTGTGCTCCCTGAGGCACCTGGTGGGCCACTGTGAAATACAGGAAGCTGAATTAGATGGGTCTTGGCCTGATCCAGTGGAGCTGTTCCTATGAGAAAATGTCGGAAGAGGAGCATCTGGTTCTGGTGTCTGTCAGAGAGAAATGCTGTGGAGAGTCTTGACTATCCACTAGTGTGTTTACCTCAGAATTTACCTCAGAATGCCAGATACACGGGAGTGGCAACAGGATGCAGGCATCTTGTGGTCTTGTGTGCTCCCTGAGGCATCTGGTGGGCCACTGTGAGATGCAGGAAGCTGGACTAGGTGGGCCTTTGGCCTGATCCAGCGGGGCTCTTTGTATGCTTAGGATGGTCAGCGCAGGCTGGCAGCATTAGACAGGGGGTGGGGTGTCTTGCCATGTTTGGAGAAGCTACCAGAGAATCGAACCCTGCAGGCCAAATCAGGGGGCTCGACCATTGACCTCCAACCCCACCCACCGGAGCCTAGAAATATTTTAGGCCAGCATTCTTTAGCCTGCGGCTCGCAACCCCAATGGGGTCCTTTAACCAATGGGTCACAGCAGCCCTTGCAAGAGAGGGCTTGGGTCCAATCCAGTCACGGCGCTGTCTTCTCAAAGCTGGGCTCTGGATCTCATCCTGCACAGCCTCTCCTCACCCGCTTGCCCCACGGCTCCTAAGGCCGGCCCTGCTCAAGCTGCCTACCTCGCAGGGTTGTCGCGAAGGCACCAGAGGGAGGGGGAAACAGGGTGGGTGGATCGGATCCCAGGAGGAGAGGGGTGGGTGGGAACAGCAGGGGACCCCCACTCTCATATTATTGGGGTTGTTGCATGAAACATGTTGAAGATCACTGGTTTCAATGGCATTTTTGCCACTCATATAGGGACCTACAAGGTCATCTAGTCCAACCCTCTGCCTGCAGCAGGAAATCCTCCTAGAGCATCTCCAGCAGGTGCCTGTCGAGCCTCTGCTTGAAGGTCTCCAGGGAGGGAGAATCCACCACCTCCCTCCAGTGGCAATCTGTTCCCCTGGCAAACCGCCCTTACACCGCAACGCCCGCAGCCTTATCCCAGCTGCCTGACACAATAGATCCTTCTTAATTTAGAATCGTAAGAGTTGGAAGGGACCCACAAGATTGTGTAGTCCGACCCCCGGCCTGTAGCAGGAAATCCTCCTAGAGCATCTCCAGCCTGTCGAGCCTCTGCTTGAAGGTCCCCAGTGACAACCTGCCGTCACCTGCTTGACGAGATGTGAAAGAGTGAAAGAATTGAATGAATGCACTAGCAGGCTGGAACAGCCAGTTCCTGAACTCAAGATAACCTGCGGCAGGCAACCAACTCTCAAGCGGAACAGCTTCATATATTCCAGGACATCCTTGTTGAATGAGAACAGAAGGCTATGAAAGAAAGCTGGAAGGTTGTCTTTTAAGTAGCAAAGCAAACTCATATGCTCTAGAAAGAGAGGTGCGGCTGTCTGCAAACAGGAGTCTGGGTTACAGTGTTGTGACGCTACCATGGTGTAAACACACCTCGAATGGTTCGAGCGTGACAGGATCCTAACACAACAGAAGGAAGGGACCTCCCTTTCGAGACCTGGTTTTAGATCCGTTTGCAAAGAAAAAAAAGAAAAAGAAAACCTCCAGGAAGCATGTTGCGGTAAGAAACAAAGGCCTCTGAGCATGAGCAGAGTGTTTCCTCAATGCTTAGCACACGCACACTCCCCAAACCACAAGTGATGGCACAAGTGATGTCGTGGCAGGAAGTGATATCATCAAGCAGGAAGTGCTGTCATTGTGACATCATAAAATGACACTCCTGGAATGCAAATTGGCATTCTTGGACAACCGTGAAACATCCCTGACAGAAAGCAAGTGGAGGACAAAATAGGATGTAAAAGCACTGAACTAAAAAACAAAATAAAATAAAAAAATCCTCACTTGAAAATTCAAACTGTGAACAGTCACAAAAGGAATATAACAAGAGTAAGGTTTGCAGTTTCCAAGACGGCTGCTTCCAGCTTTCCGTGACCCACGTGACATTAGGTCCTGACCCACCAAGTGGGTCCCGACGCACAGTTTGAATAACACTGGGGTAGACTATGCCGATAGTCATCCAGTTTGCTTTTTGGCCAAGTTGAAGAGCCTAGCTCTTCCCAGTCTTGGTGAAGCAAGGCAAAAAGAACCCCTTTCCACCTTCATTTGAAGTTGGCACCCCGGCAGGAGAGGACCGTACCACTTGAGCGGCAGGACTGTACCACATTACATGACCATTCGCCTGCTTGAGCCGGCCAGCATGCCACAAACCCACGCCTCTTGTGAACCCGTGTCTCGGGGAACGGTGGGCGGAAAAATCACCGTGTTGTCTCTCACGGGAACAGGTAAACTCCAGAGCAGACAAGAGGCAGTTTCTCTGTTGATCACCCAACCCCAGAAAATTGACAGCGGGTATAAGCGACCCGGAGACACAGGCCACTAGAACAGAAGTTATTGCACAAAACGACGTCGGCCTGGCCTCGCTCGCCGTATCTGTTTTATGGCGCTTTCCCAGGTCCCGGCGCGCCACTTTAATACCTAATTCTGTCGCACCAAACTACATGCTCAGCCCGGCTTCCAAGAGGGCGATAACTGAGTCAATTAATTCGGCAATCAATACCTTTTCCCGCCAGCGCCATTGCTATGTGGGCGGATCGCGGTCCCCGCGGGCGTCTGACGGCAGCCTGCACCTGCTTAGGTTACCCGCACGGATAATACCAATTCTACCCTTCTTTCCCGACTCCCAAAATAATTTCTCCCAGCGCTTTAATGAGTTCCAAAACAAGGTGATTTCGCCCGGAACTTAACAATTCTGAAAACAAGCAAGTCCGGGCACTGTGCCTCCTTGAACCAGGTGCCTCGGAGGTCCAAAGCACAGCTGCGGTGGCGAAAGGGGGAAGGAAGCACTCTGCACATGCCCAGGGGCACTCTCATGTGGTCACATCATACCTGCGAGGTCTGCCAAATGGTTCCAGGGCTACTTATCGATTACACGGGCACCCAATCCTGCCTCCTAAGAGTGGACGCCTTTCTGTCTTCTTTACCACCAAACCTGCCTGCAGGGTAGGCCGAGCTAAGATTGTGGCTGGTCTACGATCACCCAGAGTTTCATCTTGAATGTGGGGGGCGGGAATTGTCAGGGGCCTCAAGGCAATGGAAGGAAAAGAATGCAAATATTTCACCTGCTGCGTTGTGACCACGGCGCTGTGCCTGGGCGCCCTCTGCACATGCTCAAGCACGCCCTCGCGCCGGGAATCGCCCCACCCGCGCCAAGCCTGAAGTCTCCCGCGTGGGGAAGCGGCACCGGCCGCGGAAGCCCCGGCGAACGAGTGCACTCTGCGCTGGCTCAGAGAAGCCCTGCTTCCCCAGTAGGCCTTCCCCGAGCCTCAAGACCCTACGCTCCAAAGCGGGCTGGGGGCAGGCGCGCTCTGCACATGCTCGGCGGAAAGGAGGGCCAGGTGTCGGGGTTCCAAGTAGAGACCTTGGAGGGGGGGGGTCTGCATCCACCCCACCCCACCCCCGCCGCCTCACCTCGAAGAGCTGCGGGATCTCCCTGCGCGCAACGTAGTCCCGGGCGTCCGCGGTGCCCATGGCTCGGCTCTGCGCGGCGGGGGCCCCGTCTGGCCAGCCTCCCTCTCGCCTCCTGCGGCCGCGGCTGCTGGGATGGGCGGCCGCGCTCCGCCCGGGAAGGGCAGGCGCTGGCTCCGTCCACCAGCCGGGAAGGAGGAGCCGCGGGCAGCAGCGGGCGGGCGAGCCTCCGAGCGTGTGCGCGTCTCGCAGTCCTGGGGGTCTCCCTCCGGAGTCTCAGCAGGGCTGGGCTTGGCAGGGGGAGGGGCCTTAACGAACTCCACCCCCCCAATCTGGAGCCCCTCTCCGCCCCCACCCCATTGTATTTTCCCTTCTTCATGCAACTGCGTTTTGTTTCATTTTAAAGGGGATGGCAGACGTGTGTGTGGAAAGGCGTCATGGCAGGGACGTGTAGCCGGCGTAGGATTCGTCTGCGGAACTCCCTGCCACATGATGCGGCATTGGCACCCGGCCTCGCTGCCTTGGGAAAAGGGGTTTGGGCAGGTGGGTGGGAAACACCCCTCACAGGTTATGGATCTGTGCAAACTGCATCCCAGGTTACAGGGCATTAGGGGTAACTGCCGTTTCCGGGTTCTAGGCAACCTCCAAATGCCAGATGGAAGGGAGTGGCAACCGGATGCAGGGATCTTGAGGTCTTGGGTGTGTTCCCTGAGGCATCTGGTGGGACTCGATGGCCTTTTTTGGCCTGATCCAGTCGGGTTCTCTTCGACAGTGGCAATTATAGTGCTAGCTGGGTGTTCGATGGCTTCAACAGAGCCTCCATACGTCAAAGCAGTCTAGCTGAGATATCAGAGGGTAGGGTCAACAAATAAAGTGAGGAGAGGAACCCTCTCAGAGCGGTATTTTGTGGCAAAGGGGCTAGAGCTTGCAATGCAAACAAACCCCGTATTTGTGCAGCGCTCCAAGTGTGCATAGAAACAGAGTCATAAAACCCTCTCATAAAACACACATGAAGTACTTTGCATCCTGAAAAAAAAAGTGCTGTGCAAATGCTCAATGTTACTTATTCATAGGACAAACACTGACCCACTTACAATCTAGACCAGGCAGACCACAGAGGGAAGGAAATGGGAACAGGAGCAAGGGTAAACAGGGGAAGTTTCAATTGCACGTGCATAGTTCCAATATTATTAATATTGATCTTATCTATCTATCTATCTATCTATCTATCTATCTATCTATCTATCTATCTATCTATCTAT
>JAJKFI010000127.1:763849-816122 GCA_029204185.1 Lerista edwardsae | reverse complement strand
GACCTATTTCTTTTGTTCTGACTCTCCCACCAGCCAATTTTAGTGTGGGGTCTAACTCCAGGTTAGGATTGCACCCCCCCCCCCACACACACACTAAAATTGGCTCGTGGGAGAATCGGAACGGGACAAAAGGCGTCTCTGCAGTGGCGCTACGACTAGAGAATTCCGTTCTTCCATCACCCCGAGCAAGCCCAAATCCACTTTGTATGCAAGGCGTCGTACCAACGTATGCAGGTCAACACCCCAAAATGGCAGCTGAGGGAGAAGTCTAGTTTGGACGTCTCCTGAACTTGCCCAGATATAAACACACACAGAAACAACGGTGAATCCAAAGTGTGTGTAGCGCATCTTACCATGTTGTTTTTCATGTCACTGCCCTGGCCTTTGATTGGAGCCCTGAGCAATATGACCGGCGTACCTGTGAACAGGCCAAAAGGACAGGGTTACTTTTGAGGTGCCAACAGGGCCCCCCCTCAGCTCTTCCTCCTCCCATTCCCAAAGCCATGAGGTCAGAACAGCTCTTGAAGAGGCCAAGTTCTGCCAACTGAAAACCATCTTCTACCAATAATATTAATAATAATACTTGGATTTATATACCGCCTTTCTTAGGTCACCAGATTTCTCTAATGACTATAACTCAAGGCAGTTTACATGGGCAGACTTTATTCAGCAACCCGAAGGTTTTTACAATTTATACAGAAATGTTCTATCTTTCAAGAACTACACACATACAGATGGATCTTTCTGGATTTAGTCCTTCTTTCTGGCCACCCGTTTGTCTTCTTGCTGGCTGATAAGCGGCTTCCCTGCTCCCACCAGAGAAGTGGCTGAACTTCAGCACAACTCCCCCCTCACACAAGGCAGCCGAAGCTCAGCTGTTAATCAGCCGCAATTAACGAGGTCTGCCGCTCACAGAGACTTCCGGCTGTCCCGAACTGGCGACCTTCAGATCTTCAACTCTTATCTTCAGGCAAACGGAGGCATTAACCCTCTCGACTAAATCTTCTGCCCATGCAACGATGCGTTAGAGCAACACTGGCAGAAATGCAATCTCCAGCGCCTCATTGGTAGAGTTGAAGTAACTGCACATGCTGCAGAGTGAGAAGGCAGTCGCCAAAGATGGGAGCGCAGACAGTATTATTCATAAATGCGTTTTAAGCATGGGTGCCCTTCCCTCCCTCTTAAAAACTGCAGCCTCAGTTTCACTTCCCACAGGGCTCGCTGCCTGTTCCTTGCCAGCTATCAGCTTGTCAGTTTCACGACCCACCAGACAAGGGCCCCGACCCACAGTTTGGGAACCGCTCTGCTGAAAAGGTTTGGGAAGCAGTCCTGGACCTTTTTTCCCGCCTTGTTTTTTTTTTAACCTTGGGCCTTTTTCCCGCCTTTTTTTAAAACCTTGCCCTGAGGGTGCAAATATCACAGGTGATAATTCTGAAGAGATGTCTGAAGTATTTGTGGAGGGTAAAAGTAAAAACTTTCCCCAGTATCACTTCTTCCCCCCCCTCAAGGCAAAGCTTTGGTTCTCTGTGGAAAGCATAAGAACATAAGAAGAGCCCTGCTGGATCAGGCCAAAGGCCCATCTAGTCCAGCTTCCTGTATCTCACAGCGGCCCATCAGGTGCCTCAGGGAGCACATAAGACAACAAGATGCCTGTATCCTGTTGCCACTCCCTTGCACCCAGTACTTTGAAGTAGCCTACTACTAATGTAAGGAGGTTGCACAATCTATCATTGCCTATAGCCCACGATGGACTTTTCTTCCAGAAATCCGTCCAATCCCCTCTTAAAGGCATCCAGACCAGATGCCATCACCACCTCCTGTGGCAAAGAGTTCCACAGATTAACTACCCACTGGGTAAAAAAGTCCTGCCTTTTATCTGATTCAACTCTCCCAACCCTCAGTTTTAGCAGACTCTAAAACTTCCGTGCATTATTTTGTGTCTCAGTCATGTCCCCCCCTCAGGCGCCTTTTTTCTAGGCTGAAGAGCCCCAAACGCTGCAGCCTTTCTTCATAAGGGAGGTGCCCCAGCCCCGTAATCATTTTCGTCGCTCTCTTCTGCACCTTCTCATGCACCAAAAAAAGGACCCCGATCTGAGATGGCCGGCTGCTTTCAAAGACCTGGGCCTTTTGCTCACGGTCCTCTGGAAGCCCTGAAGAGCTGGGCCGGTATCACAATACCAGGGAGCCTGGCCCTTCCAGACTTCCGAACATGCTTTACAGTGGCCCTTGCGCTGGCCAAACTTCGCTGGCCTAACTGTGCCAGCCTTACTCCATGTTAGGATTGCGCTCCCAGTAGGTCAAGGGAGCCACCAGTCAGTTTGAGAACCATCGATGTGCGGAGTGGCAGGGGGCCAAATGCCCCTCCCCAGACAAATTGCTTCCTTTTCCATTGCTGCGTCCCTGGGGTGACATAATGGAAAGGCTCTTTTCACATGCTCAGAGGACTTCTCTCTTTTCAGTTCATGCCCTGGAAGGCCATGCGGTGTTTATGTCTGTTGTTATTTGTCTGTAAACCGCTTTGTGAACTTTGTGTTGAAAGGTAAAGGTAAAGGTTTCCCCACGACCGAATGGTCTAGTCGTGACCGACTGTAGGGGGCGGTGCTCATCTCCGTTTCAAAGCCTGTGAGCCGGCGTTTTTGTCCGATCATGGTGGCCAGCATGATTCTACGCCGTAGCGCACGGAACGCCGTTACCTTCCCACCAAAGTGGTCCCTATTTATCTACTTGCATTTTAGGTGCTTTCGAACTGCTAGGTTGGCAGGAGCTGGGACAAGCAACGGGAGCTCACTCCATCACGCAGTCTCGAACTCCCAACCTTGCGGTTGAAAGCCCAGCGACAGCGGATTAACTCGCTGCGCCACCACGTCCCTTTAAATACTAGTGATTGATTGATTGATTATGCCTTAGAGCGCAATCCTCACCTGGGGTTAGGCCGCCACAGTTAGGCCAGCAAAGTTTAGTCGGCACAAGGGCCACCATAAAGGAGGTTGGACCACTCTCGGAGTCAGAGAGGCAACACACAGACGTGCGCCATCCTCCCTGACTCCGAGAGTGGACCAAACGCCACTCCCTTCTATCTGGCATTCTGAGGTAAATTTCTGAGGTAAAATTCTGAGGTAAATATGAGGTAAATAAAGCAAAGTCTGGCCAGCACAAGGGACACCGTAAAGTATGTTTGGACCACTCTCTGAGTCAGAGAGGCCAGCACACAGATGTGCGCCATCCTCCCTGCCTCCGAGAGTGGCCTGAACATGCTTTACAGTGGCCCTTGCGCTGGCCAAACTTTGTTGGCCGAACTGTGCCGGCCTAACTCCAGGTGAGGGTTGCACGCTCAGGATAAGAAAATCCACAGATATTGGCAACCACGGGGAGGTGGGTGATGTAGCACCACAATTACTCACCTGGAAATCGCACTGGTCTCCCAGCCTCACACAGCTGCTGGCACGAACTGGAAGTGGCTTCTGGTCAAACCTTCTGCAGCGTGGGCTCAGCGTCCACAGATGTTCAAATCCATGGGTAAGGAGAGTCCACTGTACCTCTTGCAACCTCGAGTCATCTCTTTAATGGTCCTGTTGCGGAAAATGCTGCGGCTGGCACCGAACACCAACTCCCAGCATGCCCGACTCTCTGCAATCAATGTGGCAGCCGGTGCCTTTTTCTGAACCACGTTGCAGAGATTCAGCTGCATTTCGCCAAGCCCTTATTAGAGGTTCTCTCTGCACTGCACTCAGAGTGATTGGGAAAATGTGCTAATTGACCCACAGGAGGGAGGGCAGGGGACGAGCATGTCAAAAACACAGAGCATCGCAAGCACACAGGAAAAGAAAAAAAGAGGCCATGCGAAGTCATGGCTTCCTTTTACTACACTGGCTGAGTCAGTAGCCCCAAGTGCAGGGTATGTGGTGTATTAATTGAAATACAGTCTCATAAGAATGTCTGGAAAGCCCTAGTGGCTTGGGGTTCCCAAGGCTCCTCTTTGTCCAGCATCTTTCCCACAGTGGCCGACCAGATGCCTGTACACAGCACAAAACAAATTTGCATTTACACTAAGGCTTTAATCCACTTTCAGTGCACTTCTATTACCCCAATGCAACAAACAGGAGTGTATTGAAAGCGGACTGAGGCTGTTGTGGAACTGTAGCCGTGGTCTCCCCCAAAAACGCAAACACACGTCACAGGTTGAATTTTCGTTACCTAGTCTGAGAAAACCAGAATGATAAACAGAGACGGCACAGAGGGAAAGATGTAGCAATATTTATTTCCGTACAAATCGTTACAAAACTCTCTTCCTTGCTGGTTTGGTGTGCAGCTCCAGGCAGTCCCCCACATTCTCAGTGGCGCATAAAAATATGGTCTGGGAACACCAGCTGGGCTCACTGTCGCAAGACACTGTGGTAGCGACCTACATTTTGCAATCCACGAAGACTCACCAATGCTCCTCTTCTGCGGTGTCTGGCTGACCACTGTCGGAGACAGGCCACTTGGACAAACAGATCCACCTGGATCTAAACCGGCATGGCTCTGTATACCTCGAGGGAGTCCCGTCTAGCTTAAGAGCCACAAACAAATGGAGTCTGCGCATGAAAAAGCGTACAACCCGTGACTGGTGGAAGTTGCTGATTGTCAATTTTTGATTGTGCTTTCCCCTTTGCACGTGTCCGTGTCCATACGTAAATAAGACCCCCCCCATGTTATCCGGGCGTGCGATTACCCGTGAGAGCGAGACACAGACCATTGTCGCTGTTTTGATCCCAGAAGAGATGTGTTATCCAATGGATAAGGCAAGTATTCTCCCACAGCAAACTTTTGTGTGACACAGAGTTCTTTGTTGGGTCCTGCCATCTAGCTGGCTGAAAAAAACTAGAGGTTTCAGCATCTTCCTCAGTTCTCCGGACCAAAAAATAATCGCTGTATACAACATTCATTCGCATCCCCCTGATCAGCAGTTTTGCTGCCCCCATTTTACAGACTGGGAAACTGAGGCTTGATGTTGCTATACAGAAAATTAAAACTATCCAGAAAAGTTACATTCGGCGGAAGGCAGTTTTGTACCAGCTCCGTCCAGCTCAAGAATGTCTACCCAATATGGCTGTCTGAGATTTTGGTTGACTTTCCCCTTGTCTTGCCTGCAGAGAGAAGCGATCCAACCTGGTATTTGAAAGGCGAGATCTGGGGTGGCCCAACCTGCTTAATGCCAGAGCCACATACATTTCAAATGGTTAAGAGCCGCAGTATTTCAAAAGCATTTACATTCTTTAATATGTTGACTCGCTAGGAACATTAAACCGTGTTTTAATCCGGTCGACTTTCAGCTTGGCAACACACACTTTCCGAGCCTAAGAAGGTCTCCTATAGGCCTCAGAAAGGCAAGTGACTTTCTAAGGTGGCCAGAAGGACTTCTGAGCCTGAAGTGCTGGTGGTAATTTGGGGGTGCTAACAATGTAGGGCGCAATCCTAACCTGGAGTTAGGCTGGCACAGTCTGGCCAGCACAAGGGACACCGTAAAGCGCGTTTAGACCACTCTCTGTGTCCGGGAGGATGGAGATGTCTCTTCTAAGACAGCGCTTGCAAATCTGTACACGTATAGCACAGCAGATATCGATTTGGAAGAAGCATTCCCACCTGTGTGCAAAACAAGGGGATGCCTCTTCTAAGACAGCACTTGCAAATCTGAACACGTATATCCCGGCGCACATCATTTTAGAAGAGAGATTCTCTCCCATGTGTGAAACAAGGGGATGCCTCTTCTAAGACAGCACTTGCAATCCGAACACGTATATCCCAGCGCACATCATTTTAGAAGAGAGATTCTCTCCCATGTGTGAAACAAGGGGATGCCTCTTTTAGAACAGTGCTTGAGCGGATGAGTCGGGGACACCATTTCAAGAGATCAGATGTTGCCTCAATCAGTTGTTCTCACTGATTAAACCAATTAAGCCACCAAATTAATCCCCCTGATCCTCACAGCCCTGACATAAACACACATGCATGAAACATGACCCTAAGGCACCACTGCAGAGCGCAACCTGCCATTGGTATTCTGAAGTCCGAGAACAGGGGTGTTATATGTACAGGAAAGGATTCACCCTACTTGATCGATGACATATCTGCACGTCTATCATGATCTACTTGGAGGGGTGGGGAAGGAACGCCAGGGAATTTTGTGGCCCAGCCTGACACCCCTTGACTTCCTGCTAGCGGTCCAGCATCAAGCGGCGTTGCCATGGCAACTGCATCACAGCAAGCACAGTTTGGGGAGGAGAGTCCGGCTTTGCAGAACAGACCGACTGAGCTGACAGAATGCAGAGGAGGCAGAACGAACATCACCAGGGCAAGGAAGGCATCCTCGAGATAATCTCTGATAATCTTGTTGCCGACAGGTTGTCTTTGAGCTGCACTTTCGTTCCCACTATTAGGATGCTAATGGATGGTTAAAGAGTCTCTCTCTCTCTCTCTCTCTCTCTCTCTCACACACACACACACACACACACACACACACACACACACACACACACACACACACACACCCCTTTCCAATGCACTGAGAGGTTCAATCTGCACATATAATGGGCCCTCATTATCTGCGGTGTATCCTCGTTATCCGCGATATGCCCCCGCGGATACCGAATTCTGCGGATAATGAAATTCGCAAGGGGATCCAGAAGCCACCGGGAAGCCTACTGAACATGCAGATAATGGAGGGCCTGCTGTACATAAGGGATCTATGCACCGAGGATCAAAGTGACACAGGCCCGTGTGACGTAGTGTGATGTTTTGTTTTGAGAAGCAAGCGTCATGGCATCTGGCCTAGGTGCTTTTAAAAGGGGACTGGACAGATTTCTGGAGGGAAAGTCCATCGCAGGCGGCAGGCCTTGATGGGCAGTGCAACCTCCACAGTTTAGAAGTGAGCGGGACTGATGTGAGGTACTTATAGCTCCCGCCTTAAGTTCTTATCAAGTTGTAAGTCAAGTTCTTATGACTTGACTTGAGAATTTAAGCAAGAACTCGAGGGTAGAGACTCTAGACAGGGTTAGGGAACTCGAAGAGATCACTGTCGGGCAAATCGGGGCTGCAATCCTATCCACACTTCCCTGGGAGTCAGCCTCGTTGCCTACATTGGACTTACTTCCGAGTAGAGATGTGTAGGATCGGGCTCGAAGGGACAACAGTAGGAGCAGATGGAGAACGCAACTGGAGATCTAGGCTAGTGGGTCGCGAGCCTATTTCAGGCGGGTCAGGAAGCGTTTAGGTGCAGCCGTATTGAAAACATGGAAAGATGGGAGGGCCGTGTGGTTGTTTTGCTCGTGTCAAGGTTGTAAATAAGTTTTTTTTTCCCCATTCGGATCCACTTTGCGGTTGGAAAAGGGCTGGGGAAGCAGGCCAACTGATTGCTGCCTTCTCAGGAAAGCAGCAGGCTCTGGCGTCACAATGATGGCACTTCCGGCCATGACATCACTTCCGGTGGGTCTCGGACAGATGGTCATTCGCAAAAGTGGGTCCCAGTGCTAAAAGGTTTGAGAACCATTCATCTAGGAGATGAGATGGGCTCTCCTTCACTGTGTTTTTTTTTCCCAAGCAGAGCTCAAAGAGCCACCTGTTCCTAGAAGTTGTAGCTCTCAATTCCCTGCACTAAGCGAGCTGGGTCAGAATTCGGCCCAGGGCTCAGCGATTTCCATTTCCGGGCAGCTCCCCGCTTGCTTTCCGATTCCCGAGCAGGGGACAGCTTGTGCTGCGGTTCAGATGGCGAGAAGCAGCATTTCCGTGTTTGGGTGCAGTCACTATCATATCTGGAGGAAGGCCAAGAGGGGATGCTTTCATGCCTTGCCTATGGGTCAGCGATATGGCGTCTTGTGGGGCTGAAGCTACCTATTGCTCCCTGCCTGGGGGGCTGCCTGGAAGTTTCTTGGGGAAGCATGTGCTCCTGATCTCTCCCTGCAGGGTTCTTCGGAGGTTCTTGCCGAGGAGGAGGAGCAGCCCACAGTTTGGAATCCGAGCCTCCATGTCCAGGAGCAGGCTACCTCGGCATGCCAGCTGTGTGTGGGTTAGGGGCAGGTTTGGCACTTGTGTGACTTCGCCGTCTCCCTCGAGACGCTAATCCCAGTCCGGGTGGGAGAAGGTGATGTTGTAAAGGCTTGCCCACTTGGCGAACACCCGCTTCTCGGTGATGAACCGATGGTGGTTGCCCTTGCGGCTCCGCTCGTTGTGGATGTAGGTGGCGCATTCGTCCGGACCCTTCGGCTCGTAGTAGTGGTAGGGCATCTTGTGGGGCTGAGGCTTCCTGCTGTTGGGGAAGGTGTGGGGGGAAGGAGGAGGCACAGGGTGAGAGAGCCCGGGGCAACTTCCACTTGTGAGAGCACAATCCTAACCTGGAATTAGGCCGGCACAGTTAGGCCAGCAAAGTTTGGCCGGCACAAGGGCCACCGTAAAGTGCATTTGGACCACTCTCGGAGTTGGGGAGGATGGCGCACGTCTGTGTGCTGGCCTCTCTGGCTTCGAGAGTGGTCCAAACATACTTTACGGTGTGTCCCTTGTGCTGGCCAGACTCTGCTTTATTTACCTCATACTTACCTCAGAATTTTACCTCAGAACGCCAGATACAAGGGAGTGGCGTTTGGACCACCCTCGGAGTCGGGGAGGATGGCGCACGTCTGTTTGTTGGCCTCTCTGACTCCGAGAGTGGTCCAAACATACTTTAAGGCAGCGGTTCTCAACCTGGGGGTTGGGACCCCTTTGGGGGTCGAACAACCATTTCAGAGGGGTCGCCGAAGACCCCGCACTCTCACTTTCACTGTCAGCCTTCGGAGCAGAAACTACCCACGGTCCAAACGCAAAGTTCCACGCAGGATCAAGATCATTGAACAGAAGCAGGAAAGAAAGAGGGAGGGAGGGGTTTCTTTTGGGGGGGAGGGAGCCTCCATTCTTGGGGTTCCACCCTTTCCTCACCTCCGCCAGACCCTCCCCCTGCCCGAGCTCGCCATTCCTCGCTCCCTCCCCGAGCAGCCCGTTCCCGGCACCGTTAAGCCCCGAGTCCTCTCCACCCCTGCCTGCCGCCCCAAGCCCCCCACCCCACTTTTTTCCCTGCTTGAGGCGGGGAGGGGACGGCTGCAGACATGGCGGCGGGGGGGGGGGGAGCCGGAGTGTGTGCGTGGAGGGAGGACCGTCGAGGGCGAGGAGAATTTGCTCTCGCTCAAGGGAGGCTGCCGAAGGACAGCGGGGGAAAGGCTGGAATCAGCGACGGCGCGGCATGCGCAAGCCTCTGCTGCCCCCTTCCTGCCCGGCTCCCGCTCGCCCGCCCTTCTGCCATCTCCGGCTCCCCATTCTCAAAGCTGCAACCGGGGCAGCTCAGACGCCCCTGCCGGGGCCGCCCCCCACCCCCCCACCCGACGGCTCCAACCCTCGAGTCATTCCGTTGGGGGGCCACGCAGGGCAGAGGCAGGGCTCATGCTCCCCCTCCCTGCCGCAGACCTGGGTCCCTGAGCCGCCCTGGGGTGGTCCGCACCCCTCTCTCCCCCCGCACCCCCGGCAACTCCCCTCTCCCCTGCCCTCTCCCCACGGCGCGGCGGGAGGGCCCCCTGCGCTCGCCCCGGCTCCGCAGCCTCCCTCGCGCCCAGCCACCCCGCCGCATCCCTCACGCGCACCCTCGCACCGGATCCTTCGGTCCATCGCCCAGACTACTAATGAGACCAAGCACGTACCAGCAGCAGGGCCGGGGCAGGAGGAAGCCCAGACCTGCCATCATGTACGGATCCCGCTCTCTCCCCCCCCACAAAACCATATAGTAACCATACAGGAACTCTGCTGTGCGCACACCGCTGCATACGTGTGTGCATGTACACACAGGTGATGATGTAGGGATGATGGTGGTGACATGTGTGTCTATGAATACATACACACATCATGCCGATACCACCCTCCCACATTGACAAAATATTGACAACCGTGCAGTGGTGTCATTCAAATGATTTAGGAACAGGAACTCACTTTTGATTGGCACTTGTCGGGAACCCGGAACCAGCCACGGAGCCCGTTAGGATCCGGAACGCCCGTTCTGGTCCGTTCCCCCTGAATGACATCACTGCAACCGTGCCTCCTCCCCCCCCCCCAAGAGAAGGGGGAGGAATTGGGCTGGGTGGGTGACAGCAGCCTGCTTTTCTCTGTCTCACACCCCTCCCCATTCTAAAAGGACAAACCGCAGCTCCCCTGTCTCAGCCTCACCCATTCAGCTGCCTCTAGTGCAGCCCACCCTTGGAAAGAGCCCCATTACAACAGCATTAATTATGTTCAATTTGTAACAATGAAAATACATCCTGCATATCAGATATTTACATTACGATTCATAACAGTAGTAAAATTACAGTTAGGAAGTAGCTATGAAAATAATTTTATGGTTGGGGGTCCCAACAGGCTGTCATAAGAAAAAGTGGGTCCCGGTGGAAAAAAGGTTGAGAACCACTGCTTTAAGGTGTCCCTTGTGATGGCCAAACTTTGCTGGCCTAACTGCGCCGGCCTAACTCCAGGTTAGGATTGCACCCCGAGTCCCGAACGAGCCCCCAGAGGGCGGTACTTACGTGCAGTAGTTGGGGGAGACCATGCCATAGACGTGGACCTTGTCGCACAGCTCGACGGCAATCACCATGGTGAACCAGCCCGTGCTCAGCCACGATCGGGACGTCACTCTGCAAGGAAGAAACACAGGCAACTGTCAGGGAAAAAAACGAAAGAGAGAAGGGAGAGGGTCTCAGGCACAGCAGCAGGACTTTCTCAGTGGTGGCACCGCTGAAATTCTCTCTTCAAGGAACTTCCACCCTCCCCTTTTGAAGTCTCTGCTCCTATGCCTTTACTACTTGATCAGGCTCATCTGACCTTGAATCAATCCTGAGCATCAGCTAACGCTTTCAAACCATCCCAAAGTGTTACCTTGACACGCCCAGTGATGTCATGCAGGGGGTACGCGGGGGTACGCGAGTGCCGGTTTCTAGGATTACAGCTGGCCCTGCCCATTCGCCCGCCCACTCGTCGACTCCGCCCCCTGCAACGTTTGAATTTCCTGCATGTTTGAGTTGCCTGCACGTTCTCAGAGCCAGGCAGGCAGCGAGCGGAGCCTTTCCTTTCCTTGCCACTGAAAAATGAGTTGCTCTGGGGCTTTAACATGATGCCAGGCCTCCTTCTGGGGGTGCTGTGGAATACTGTTGCAACTGTTGGGTCAGTTTAAAATCATCTGAGGCCTCAAAAAGGGCTTTTTTTCATGTCACTTCCTGCCACGACCTCACTTCTGGCTTATGACGTCACTTCCGGTGGGCGGGTCCCGACACGTGCCAATCAAAAGTGAGTACCTGTTCTTAAATCATTTAGATGACACCACTGGACACGCCCATCTTGTGGTGGTGAGTTCCACAGGCAGCAATTAAAAAAAGTGGAGCCGATCTCACTCCTTTTCCTCCTCAACCTACTCACAGAATGTGGGGAGTAGGGTAGATGCCCCAAAGGCATTTACCTGTCCTTCCCCGTCTCCTTCCTGAACAGGTCGTCAAATTGTTTCATCCGCGCGGGGGACACCACGAAGGCCGACATGTTGGGGAAGGCCACGTTAACCCGCTGGATGATGTTGATCAGGCTCTTCTGCATCTTGACTGGTGGCCCCCAGAAGATGAAGGTGGTTTCGGGGGTCTTGTTGACAAATTCCTGCGGCCTCTTCAGGACCCTGTAGATGCTCGAGTGGGCCACAACCCGGAAGGTGGTTTTGTTCCCCACGTCCGCCTCATAACCCGTCGTGGGAGCGTCGTTCATGCGGATCGTGCATTCGGAATGGTCGATCCCTGCACCCAGCTTGCTCCCGAGGAGGTGGCTGGAACTGGTGATGATCGTACACTGGCTGCAGTGCCGATCCAAAGTCTGAAAAAGAAAAAACAAACAAACAGATGGGTGCAAACATGGAAGAAGGAATATAAAGTACAATGGGCCCTTGGTATCCGCGGTACTTGTTATCCGCAGGCTCAAAATCCAAACAGAATCCACCGATTCCACCATCCGTGGATACCTCCCCATGCAGTCCTGCCTGCACTGTGGCCCATCAGACTGTGTGGAAGGGAGGGAAATCTCATTTTAGAATGCTCCTCGATGCGGAACAAACTCCCTACAAGTGGAAAAGTAGCATGTCAGGGAACAGGCTGTGCTGTAACAAGGAGTTGCCAAACTTGCTTAATGTAAGAGCCACATATGGTAGGCTTCAGATGTTTTGAGAGCCGCAATGTTTAAGAAGCACTAAAATTCGTAAATGGATTGTCTCACCATGAACATTAAACTTGCAATTTAGTCCACTGGTGTCTTGAGTTTTCACCCAATAAATAATTCTAAGGCTTGAAAATTTATTTGCCTTTCATATAGTGATGCAAAAAGGAGCTCAGCCAACCTATTTACAAGACATTTATATGTCAAAGAGCCACATTTGGCTCCTGAGCTGCGGAGCCAAATGTGTTATCATCTTTCTCCTTGATATTCCAGTTTTCCAGATGCAGGGAAATTAAAAAAAAAACACCTTGGAGAAAGCATAGAAAAATATGATTTCCCCCACCTGATATCCACAATGGCCTAGTTCACAGAAGCCAACAGAGCTACTGTCTTGCTGTGTTATCTTTCTTCTTGATTTGCTAGTTTTCCAGATGCAGGGAGATTCAGAAAACACACACCACAAAACCATAGGGAAAGCATTGAAAAGTATGGTTCCCCTCACCTGACATCCACAACGGCCTAGTTCACAGAAGCCAACAGAGCTACTGTCTTGCTGTGTTATAATCTTTCTTCTTGATATGCTAGTTTTCCGGATGCAGGGAGATTCAGAAAAAAAAAACCATAGAGAAAGCACTGAAAAATATGGTTCCCCCCACCTGATATCCACAACGGCCTAGTTCACAGAAGCCAACAGAGCTACTGCCTTGCTGTGTTATAATCTTTCTTCTTGATATGCTAGTTTTCCAGATGCAGGGAGATTTAGAAAAACCAAAACCATGAGGAAAGAATTGAAAAATATGGTTTCTTCCACTTTATGTCCACAGTGGCATAGTTCACAGAAGCCAACAGAGCTACTGTCTTGCTTCTTCTGGCCTCTAGAGGTAAATGTTTATTTGACTCCCTCATTGTCTGACCACACACACACACTCCAATTACAATACTCAGGGAAGTAGCTGGCAGCCCATTTCATGCAATCAAATGGAGGAATTTTTCCCTGCCACCCCACCCCAAAGATGCTATCAAGGACTGATGCCAACACTTCTTCCATGCAATGCAAGGACCTCTACTACCGTGCCGCAGCTAAAGATAACGTAACTGGAACTGTTACCTTGTTGCCGGAGATGGGCCGGTACCCGTTTCTCACCCCCCATTTCTTGAGACTGGAAGGCAGATGGGGCTTGGTGCGCATGGAGGTGTAATGGAAGACCTCATTCCGACTGTTGGAGCTGTAGATGATCAGCAGGGTGACCAGGCCGAATAAGATGACGAAGACAGCCGCACGAGGGCTCTGTGGGGCGGGGGGGGGGCAGGGGAGTGAGCAAGCCAGAAAAGATGAAGGAGCAAAAGGCACCAGCCTACCCGAAAGGCACCAGCCTACCCTGTTGCAAGGGAGTGGCCACAGGATGCAGGCATCTTGTTGTCTTATGTGCTCCCTGAGGCACCTGGTGGGCCACCGTGAGATGCAGGAAGCTGGACTAGATGGGCCTTTGGCCTGATCCAGTGGAGCTGTTCCTATGTTCCTATCAAAAGAGGAGCATCTGGTTCTGGTGGCTGTCAAAGAGAAATGATGTGGAGAGTCTTCACTATCCACTAGTGTGTTTACCTCAGAATGCCTGAAACAAGGGAGTGGCCACAGGATGCAGGCATCTTGTGGTCTCGTGTGCTCCCTGAGGCATCTGGTGGGCCGCTGTGAGATGCAGGAAGTTGGACCAGATGGGCCTTTGGCCTGGTCCAGCGGGGCTCTTCTTATGTCCTTATGAGACAGTTTTCATACACATGAGCTCCAGCATTAATGAGATAGGCCGCTGTACAACGCCACACCTTTGCAGCTTCAAAAATTGATGAGTGGCCAAGCACAGGGATGCACCGAGAGGGGAATCACAGAACTACGTTTGGAAAGCAGCCACTTATATTTATACTTTATATACCAGATGCAGGCATCCTGTTGCCACTCCCGAAATCTGGGTGGGTGAGAAAGCTAGTCCAGAAGTCTCCTGAACCCGACCAGAGGAAAAACAACAACCCCAGACAATGATGAATCTAAAATGTTGGGGTGGCTCAAGGGTCTTGTTCATCCCTCATCTCACCGTGTTGTTTTTCATGTCGCTGTCCCAGCCTTCGCCTGGAGCCCTGATCAGTGAAATCGGAATACCTGTGAACAGGCCAACAGAATAGGGTTACCATTCATTCATTCATTCATTCATTCATTCATTCATTCATTCATCCATTCATTCACTCACCGCCTTTCTGCCCCGCACTGGGGCACCTATCGTGAATAGCAGGCCCGGCTCGGCTCCAGTTTGAGGCCGTGCCTGTCCGTCAGTCCCCCGGGACCCTGGCGGTAAGAAAGTTTTTCCCTGGAGGCTGTTGTGTCTGGCTCAACGGCCGGGGGTGAGACACAGGGGCCTCTAGCAGGGAAACCTCCCAAGGACATCTTCTCCGTGCCAGGAGCTGTTTTGCCTCTGGCTGACAAGGGGGGCTGGGAGAGAGCGGGGCGGGGGGAGAAAGTAAGAACGAAGACTCAGACTGTTGAGTCTTGGGAGGAGAGACCACCTTGCCCTCATCACACCTGGTTCTGTCCTTTGCTGGGTGAGTGACAGGTAGAATGTACTTAGACTAGGAGATAGGTGCTTTCTTATTTTGCAGTAAGCATCGTGTAGTTATGCCATGCTTTGGCCAGTTTGAAAGGCCTTGCTAAGCCTCTATGTTGTAACTTGTAGTTTTAATAAATCATTACATTTTACTCCATGGCCCGACTCTTCGCGACCCCCTGGACCGCAGCACACCAGGCCTCCCTGTCCTCCACTAGCTGCTGGAGTTTGCCCAATTTCGTGTTCATCACTTTGGTGACACTGTCTAACCGTCTCCTCCTCTGCCGCCCCCTTCTCCTTTTGCCTTCCATCTTTCCCAGCATGAGGGCCTTTTCTAAAGAGTCCTCTCTTCTCATGAGGTGGCCAAAGCATCTGAGCTTCAGCTTCAGGATTTGTCCTTCCAGGGAGCATTCAGGCTTGACTTCCTGGAGGAAGGCAGATTACCATAAAATAAAAGAACGCAGGATAAAATTAAAACAAGGACAAATAATTAAAAGCAGCAGACCCCAAATGGACATTGTAATCCTGAAAGACGACGGGTTGAAAAGGGACAGATCAAAATGCCGTCCCAGCATATCAGCAACTAAGCGCCTCCTTAAAGAGAAAAGCCTTAAGAACCTGCCGGAAGATTGGTAGCGAGGGAGCTGTTCTTAATTCCAAGGGGAGGGAATTCCACAACTGTGGTGCCACCACCGGGAAGGACCTATTCCTGGCCACGCCACCCCCCTCACCTCACCTGGTGACGGTAGTCAACAGCACCCCCCCCCCCGATGACTGGAGAGCAAGGGTAGGATTAAATGGAAGGAGACCATTTTGAGAAGCCAACAGCCCATCCTCAATTTTTCCTCCTGCCCGACCCCAAACCGTGAGGTCAGAACAGCTCTTGGAGAGGCCAAGATTTTGCCTGCTACCTAACTGCATGTGCCACAGAATGAGATGGCAAAATTCAAAGGGGAGGGGGGTGGAGAAAGGGAGATGTTATTTATGCATTTGTTTTAAAGCAGTGGTGCCCTGCCTTTACAGTTCAGAACTGCATGAGAGGCTGCAGACGGGAGTAGATGACCATTTGTCAAAGAGAAGCTTCCGGGGCCATCTCCCCAAGGGTTTAAATCGGATTATCTCGGATGTCTGTAAACCATCCAGATATCCACTCAACAAGATCTCGGGATCAAAGTCTATCAGTGCATCAGGGCTGGAGAGAGCTAGCATCGCTAAAAGCATAGCCACCTCCTGGAACCCATAATCCCATCACAAGCCCCTGTCGAGGACCAGGCTGCGGTTAAGCTGAATGCATTTTGCTGGAAAGTGCTGTTGAGATACACCCCAAATCCAGACCACTGTTCTGTTGCTTGCTTTGCCAACCCCGACTGGCAGCAGCAGCTCTCCAAAGTTTTAGACAGGAGGGTTTCCCAGCCCTACCTGGAGATGCTACAGGGGATTGAGAGTGCAATCCTCACCTGGGGTTAGGTCGGCATTTGGCCGGCACAAGGGACACCGTAAAGTGTGTTTGGACCACTCTGGGAGTCAAGAGAGGCCAGCACACAGACGTGCGCCACCCTCCCTGACTCCGAGAGTGGTCCAAACACCACTCCCTTGTATCTGGCATTCTGAGGTAAATTTCTGAGGTAAAATTCTGAGGTAAGTAGGAGGTAAACAAAGCAAAGTTTGGCTGGCTCAAGGGACACCGTCAAGTATGTTTGGACCACTCTCGGAGTCAGAGAGGCCGGCACACAGACGTGCACCATCCACCCCAACTCCGAGAGTGGTCCAAACGCCACTCCCTTGTATCTGGCGCTCTGAGGTAAAATTCTGAGGGAAATATGAGGTAAATAAAGCAAAGTCTGGCCAGCACATGGGACACCATAAAGTATGTTTGAACCACTCTCTGAGTCAGAGAGGCCAGCACACAGACGTGCGCCATCCTCCATGACTCCAAGAGTGGTCCAAACGCGCTTTACAGTGGGTCTTGTGCTGGCCAAACTTTGTTGGCCCAACTGTGCCGGCCTCCAGGTTAGGATTAGCAGATGGCTGCTCTCAGCTTTCCGCGACCCACCTGACATCAGGTCGCGACCCACCAAGTGGGTCGGGTTTGAAAAACTCTGCTTTCGGGTTTCTGATGCAGCAAATGCAAGTCCAGCACCCAACGCCAACTCCCTCCTTGCCCAGCTCTCGTTGACCGATGTGGCAGCTGGTGCCTCTTTCCAAACCGTCACTTCGCCAATATTCAAATGCATTTTTCCCCCCAAGCCCTAATTAGAGATTCTCGTTGCAATGCACTCAGAGTGATTGGAAAAAATTTGCTAATTGACACAGGAAGGAGAGCGGGGTGGGGGGGGAAGAGAGTGGAGGGAATGACAAGAGCATGGAACATGGCAATCACAGGAAAAATAAAGAGGAATCGTGGCTTCATCTAACTACCCTGGGCAGATCAGCAGCCCTAAGAGTCGGATTTGCAACGTAGTAATTGAAATACCGTCCCGTAAGAAGGTCTGAAAAGCCCTAGTGGCTTGGGATTCCCCAGGCTCCTCTTGCTCAGCATTCTTTTTCCCCACAGTGGCTGACCAGATGCCTCTGGAGAGCCTGCAAGCACGGGGGTGGGGGAAACCATCTCCATATCTTGTGGCAGTGAGTTCCACCGGCTGTGCCCAAAGAAGACACTGTTTGGTCTGTCTCAAATCTCCTGCAGTTTCAGTGAATGGCTCCAAGTCCTAGCAGTGTGAGAGAGGATTAGAAGGACTAATCATAGCAAACCTAGCCTCTCCAACTATGGGTACACCGAGATCTGGAGGCAGCGCGTAGCCGTCATGACTAGTGGCTAGCTACCAAAAGTTCTGTCCTCCATGAACTGGCCCCAGAGCCATCCGAGTTAGAGGCTGTCAGCACAACTTGTGGCAGTGAGTTCCACCGGCAGTGCAGAATAGGATGCCGCTTACAGCCTAGTCCTAGGCTTGTCTAATAAGTCTATTATTCCCAATTGTGCTTTTTTGATGTTTTCCCCCCCCCCAAACCCAAGAGCCTGAAACTCAAATAGAAAGAATATGGAATCACATCCCTTCTTAAGCACGCAGCTCACTTTGTGATTCTTATACAGAAGAACAGCGAATCTAACAAAATTAAATTGTTAGTGGCGTGCCCCGGTATCCGCTGGGGTTCCGTTCCAGACCCTCCTGTAGATACCTGAAACCGTAGCTACTAGGAATGCCTTTTTAAAGACATCAGTAGTTTTGCTGCAACAAAATAGAAAAAAGAGATTTGTTGAATGTTCCCCTATCTTTTTATTAGGCGTTCCAGCATCCCTGGTATCTGTGGCTAACTGAATCAGTCGATACTGGGCATGCCTGAATTTGGAAAAAATAACATGGCCAGGTACAAACTAACCCATCAGGTCCAACGGGCAAAGCCTTCGAGACACAGTGTTGGTTTATTATCTCTGTGGGGATAAATAAAGAGACAGTCCATTGACACAGTCCATTGAATTTCAGGTGTGTACCTTGTCTCAGTTTATGCTCCAGCCCACTGACGTTTGCATCTAAGCTTTTGGCTTTTCCCCCCATGAACAGCTTGTCAAGATTGCCTTGTTGCTGTCCCCCCCCCCACTTTTAGTCGTTCGCGTGTGTTCGCTTTTAAGAGCAGGGTTTCTCCAATGGTGGGTCGGGACCCACTAGGTGAGTCCCGAAGCACCTAGAGCGGCCATCTTGAAAATATGGGAAGACGGGATCACTCAATGTGAGGCCTCTCTGCGCACGCACCAGCCTCTCTCACCACCAGAGGTGGGTGGCTCTGGGTCCCTCGTCCTCCGGCTGCCACCATTGTCCATGGAGCCTGTGATTGTGCCAGCCTAGGTCACCAGAGGGGCCGGCCGAGCCCAAGCAAAAGCAAACGCAAGGCCCCCACAAACGCAAGCCCTTCTCCACCTCATTTTCACTGTGAGTTGCAGGGCGGTCCACACAACTGACAGTGATTTTTCCGCCCCCCAGCTTGGGAGTGTAATATCTTCATTCTACCAAAAGTTATGGCCACCCCCGCAAAGAAAACAAAAATACAACTGTGACATCACTTCCTGTTGTGACATCAAAATCGAGAATGCACGGAAGGCATAGAGTCGATAGAGGGATGTTCTTTTCCCTCTCTCACAACACCAGAACCGGGGGGCCTCCGCTAAAACTGAGGATTGGGAGAGTTAAAACAGATAAAAGGAAGGACTTTTTTACCCAGCGGGTGGTTAGTCTGTGGAACTCCTTGCCACGGGAGGTGGTGACGGCATCTGGTCTAGATGCCTTTCAGAGGGGATTGGACGGATTTCTGGAAGAAAAGTCCTTCGTGGGCTACAGGCAATGATGGATTGTGCAACCTCCTTACATTGGTGGTGGGCTACCTCAGAGTACCGGGTGCAAGGGAGTGGCAACAGGATCCAAGCATCTTGTGGTCTCTGCCTCCCTGGGGCACCTGGTGGGAGGCTGTGAGATACAAGAAGCCTTTGGCCTGATCCAGCGGGGCTCTTCTTATGTTCTTCTCACTTCCGGGCATCATTTTGCCCTCTGCAACTGGCTACACTTTCATGAGTTACATCCCTGGAGTTTCCCACCTCGGTTTACGCAGACAGCAGCTGGTCCTGAAAGGACTGGGGGTGGGGGGGTGGGGAGGTTGGCGGCCTTTTCCTAGCCTTGCTGCAAACCTCTGCCTACGGCCCGTGTTTGCTTTTCGGTGGACCCAGCCAGTGATGTCATGCTCCCACTACGCACCACTACGCGAGTACCGGTTCCTAGAAGTTGAGCTGGCCCCGCCCACTCGAAGCTGGCCCTGTTGGCTGGTTGGCTCAGCAGCTGCGCATGCGTACTGCATGCCCGCAGCCATTGCCTGCACTTTCTGTGAGGAGGCAGGCAGGCAGCGTGGTGGTGGCGGCAGCAGCGGAGCGAGAGGACCGGAGGTGGCAGCAGCGGCGGCAGCAGCAGCAGCGAGGGAGACCCGGGAATAAGGCAGCAAGCGTGAGAAGGTAGGCTGCCTGGGGCTCCCGCTCCCTCCAGCCGCGCAGATCCAGCGTCCCAGTTCCTCCTGCAGCCTCCCCCCAGCTCCAGCCCCCACGCAGTCTTTTTTTGGTCGCCTGTGCCCCCTCCTGCTTCTTGCCGGCTGGACCAGCGCTTGGTCGGGTGCCCGCCGGGCCGCACGACCACATGGGCGTGCGACCGAGTGCCGGGCCGGCCAGGCAAGGAGCAGGTCCTGCCATGACATCACTTTCGGCTTATGACATCACTTCCGATGGGCGGACCCCGACAAGTGCCAATCAAAAGTGAGTACCTGTGCCTAAATCATTTGGATGACACCACTGGACCCAGCCAAGTTTGAAGAGGAGTTTTATCTCCCTGGAGGCTGAGGGACACATTCCAGGCGAGTTCAGAGAGGAGGCGCTGTCAACGGAAGGAGCCCCATTCAATCCCTGGCACGATGTCTAGGAGGGACGATGACATTTGCAAAGCCCCTGTTGTGGGCGTGGACAACATGGCCAGCGTTTTCCCGTACACAGCAGAGCCTCAGTTTGGACGCCGCTGGCGTAGACAGATTGGAGCTAGATCTAACACAATATATAAGGCAGAAGTCTTCCTCCTTTTTGTGCCATGTTGTTCAGCCACTAAGTTGTGTAGCAACAGTAGCCATGGAAAGGCCACGTAATGACCCTTCTCTCCAGCTCAGCTCCTATCTCCAGGGCACACCCACCTCCAGGAGGCACACCCTGGGAGAGGCAGATCAAGTGGGCCGCGGTGGGGAGAAGGGAGGGCCTGCCCCAAACGAACTGAAAGGGGCTTCGCTTTGAAGTGGGCAGCAGATAACATGCAAGACCAGCAAGGTAGTTGCAAACACTGCCGTCATCTAGAGAAGGCCCAAGAATTGCTAACACAATTAGTGTGTATGCTAGTAACAGATAATGAACAATAAAAGGGGGTGGGAGAGAGAGAGAGAGAGAGAGACAAAGACCTCCAGACCAAATCCTTGTTGTCAGTGTCTTCTCTTCCGCCTGCATCGCTACGAAGTCGTGCCCGACTCTTCGCGACCCCATGGACCGCAGCACACCAGGCCTCCCTGTCCTCCACTAGCTGCTGGAGTTTGCCCAATTTCGTGTTCATCGCTTTGGTGACACTGTCTAACCGTCTCCTCCTCTGCCGCCCCCTTCTCCTTTGGCCTTCCATCTTTCCCAGCATGAGGGTCTTTTCTCAAGAGTCCTCTCTTCTCATGAGGTGGCCAAAGCATTTGAGCTTCAGCCTCAGGATTTGCCCTTCCAGGGAACAATCAGGCTTGACTTCCTGGAGGATTGACCGATTGGATCTCCTTGCAGTCCAGGGGGACTCTCAAGAGTCTTCTCCAACACCATGACCCCCCCCCCAAACAAACGAAGTGTGAGACTGGGGACCGACCACTGCTGCTGCCCCCCTCTCAGAACCGAAACTACCCACCCAAGCCCCTACCCCGACCCATTTCCCCCTAACTCTTGTGTCTTCACCAGTGGAGTAGCAGCCTTAGGAGCTGCAGGGTTAGATCAAGAACTCTGGTTTTGATCAGATAGGATCATGGACTGGATTGGATCCAAGTCATCTCCTGCACAGGTCTTGGAAAGGCTGATTTTGTAACCTCCCCCCACCCTCTAAGACAAAACTACATTTAATCAAGTCAATAAATGAAAAGTTTTCGGGTTAATTAGCCGTAACCTTCGATAGACCACAGATATTCCAACATGGGGTTTTTGTTGTTGTTGCATGCAGTGGAAATTACCTTTCCAAAGATATAGAACAGCGGTTCTCAAATGTTTTAGCACCGGGACCCTCTTTTTAAAATGACGACTTGTCCGTGACCCACCGGAAGTGATGTCACGGCTGAAAGTGACACCGGAGCCTGCTGCTTTCCTGAGAACGCAGCAATCAGTTGGGTTATTTCTGAGCCATTTTCCAATAGCAGAGTGAATCGGGAAGGGAAAAAAGCCTATTTAACAACCCTGACACAAGCAAAACCCTGACACAGCCCTCCCCCTTTCCAGCATCCCATCTTCGCAGATTTTCAAGACGGCTGCTGTAGGTGCTCTGCGACCCACCTGAAATTGGCTCGCGACCCACCTGGTGGGTCCTGACCCACAGTTCGTAAGCCACTGATATTGAACAGGATAGTATTATTCGTACTTCCCAAGGAGTTCACAATTTTGGCCATGTGTGTCAAGCTCAGCTTGTTGCCCCCCTAAAGTTTGTTGCCCAGTGCAATCGCGCGGACACACACACACACACACACACACACACACACACACACACACACACCCCATACTGTGTGAATTGGCACTTATTTATTTATTTGCTTTATTTATATGAAGAATGCGTACCCTGCCTTTCCCATGCTGAAACAAATGCCTTCCCAAGGAAGCTTACAGGGAACAAAAAAGTACAATGTCACCACAATAAGTAAAAAAACAACAACATTAAAAGTATTTAAAAAATATTAGGGCCAGTTTCCCCCATTTGCAATAGAGGGGGAACCAGGGGACATCCGCTAAAACTGAGAGTTGGGAGAGTTAAAACAGATAAAAGGAAGTACTTTTTTACCCAGTGGGTGATTAATCTACGGAACTCCTTGCCACAGGAGGTGGTGATGGCATCTGGCCTAGAGGCCTTTAAGAGGGGATTGGACGGATTTCTGGAAGAAAAGTCCACCGTGGGCTATAGGCCGTGATGGGTTGTGCAACCTCCTTACATTAGCAGTAGGTTATTTCAGAGTACCGGGTGCAAGGGAGTGGCTACAGGATGCAGGCATCTTGTGGTCCTGTGTGCTCTCTGAGGCATCTGGTGGGCCACTGTGAGATACAGGAAGGTGGACTAGATGGGCCTTTGGCCTGATCCAGCAGGGCTCTTCTTATGTTCTTACTTAGCTTAGAGGGGAAATGTAACGGTCACACCAAGATAATACATGCGAAGTATTATGAAAGTCTGTGCCAAGCATGAGTTGCACTAGAGCACCTCAACTCAAAAGTTCTATGCTACGTGCCAAGAGGAAAGTCGTTTCTTTCTTACCAGGGTGGGGCGTCTCATGGGGGCAACGTAGGGCGTTCGGTTGGGGGGATCCTCTCCTTCATGGGGGGGCACAAGACGGTGCCAGTCCCGGTTGCCAGATTTCCCTGCCATGATGCGCCCACTTGGTACTTTTGCCCGTCTCACATCCTGGCTACAACATCAACGGCTGGGTTCCGAAGGGTCAGTGCGACGGGGCCGTGGAGATCTGCCAAAGGAAAAGACTTAAAAACAACGACAACACCACCACCAACAAATCAAGGAAACAGATGGGGCGTCTCTTAAGCCTGCCAACGCGAAATTGAAATGGCCCCACTACGGGCCAATCTGCCTGCCAGAGGAAAAAGTGCTCTCCTTAAAACAAGAGCAACACACACACACACACACACACACACACACACACACACACACACACACACACACACGAGGCCGGACAGCAAAGGACATCGCTGGGAATATTCCCCTCCCTGTGTCGCTGGCCGTCACATGACGCCCGGAGTTTGCCAAGTGGCTGTTTTCATTGGGGAAGGGAAAATGGACAATCTGGATAAGGTTGGCTCTCACTTTACAGACCCAGAAAAATGCCCCACAGAATGGAAGGCAATCTCCACTAAGCCATCTCCACACACATCTCCCTCTCCCAGGGGCAAACCTTAGGGTAAGGGTTACCAGATACAAACTGAGACAGAGTGCCTCTGCCTTGAACTGGGGTTGCCAGATACAAACTGGGACAGAGTGCCTCCGCCTTTAACCATGGTCTAGAAGCGGGAGTTTGGGCAGGTGCAGCTTTTGAAAGCCTTCCATGATGAGCGGCAGTTGCCCCAATTCCCGCTTCTAGACCACGGTTAAAGGCGGAGGCACTCTGCAGCTCATTATGGGAAGGGTTTCAAAAGCTGCACCTGCCAAAATCATCTTTTCTATTCCACAGTTAAAGGTAGAGGCACTCTGTCCCAGTTTGTATCTGGTAACCCTAAGTTTGTATCTGGGGGTGGGGGGCACAATCTCAGAAGCAGATCAGTATCACTGGGCCTGGATATTAGCTTAGAGGAATAGAGGGGTGGGGGTCCTGTCCCCCCCAAAAGGAGGATTCAAAGCCTCTCACAATCAGTACTGTAAATCCTTCATAAAGGACCACCCAGTCCTAGAAGCTTCACAAGCAGGGGCCTTATCCTTGCATTCCCTTCCCTTCCCTTCTACACTTCTGTTTTTAAAAAGTCTGGTTTTGCTCGGCTGAAAAATATTGTGGTCTGCGGTCTCGGCACCCCCTTCTCCCCACCTCCAGGCCTGACAGATTTCCTGAACGCAATCACGGGCCACAGTCGGGGCCTCTGAGAGGAATTTGATCTGGGGGTAACAAAGTTTAATGCGAGGGGGGTCCCTTCCCTTTTTCCATTGGATCAGAATCTCGTACGATCATTGGGTTGCCGGGTCGCCGAATTGCGAGGTGTAGAGGATAGAACCATGTCTGCTGACATGACAGGCAGCTGCTAGTCTTTGCCCAACAGATTTTCTGGAGATCCCCAGAAATTCCCAGCTCCCCTCCTTCGGTTCCTGGGCCCCCCCCCCTTTTGACCCTGGGCCCAGATACGATGCACCCCTTTGCACCCTCCGTTCACGGTCCCTGGTGAGATTGGAAAATGCAAGGTCCAAGGAAATTTGGGGGGGCCCGACTTGGGTTGCTGGGCCCCCTTTTTGAGGCTGGGGCCCGGGTACGATTGATCAGTGATGTCATTCAGGGGGAACGGACCAGAACGGGCGTTCCGGATCCTAACGGGCTCCGTGGCTGGTTCCAGGTGCCAATCCAATCAAGACAGGTGCCAATCAGAAGTGAGTTCCTGTTCCTAAATAATTTGAATGACACCACTGCGATTGATCCCCTGCACCCCACTCTTGTGGGCCCTGGCCGCCCCCCCCCCCCCACACACACAGAGCCTACCACTCCAAGTTTAACACGATGAGCCCCATGGAAGGTTAGGAGGAAGCCCCCGCTATTTGCCCAGCACACCCCCAAACGATGCTCTTTGGAGGCCCCGCACACTGCAAACTCACCCCTTCGCTGCCCAGCCGTCCAAGCCCAGGGAACCAGCAGCGGCAACCAAATCCGCAGACTCCGCTTGCCAGCCGGCTTGCAAATGTCGGACCCCTTCTGCTCGGGTCTGTCGGTGCCACCAGGCTGGCCCAGGAACCTGGCACAAAAATAAAGGAAATAAAAAGCCCCCTTAG
This sequence comes from Lerista edwardsae, assembly GCA_029204185.1. Taxonomy (NCBI): domain Eukaryota; kingdom Metazoa; phylum Chordata; class Lepidosauria; order Squamata; family Scincidae; genus Lerista; species Lerista edwardsae. The sequence continues at coordinate 791,041 of JAJKFI010000127.1, read as the reverse complement.
AATGCCTGCACCAGCTCCTACCCACAAGCACCAGCTTCTCTTTGGCACATCCCGATGGACAGGAGCTGTGGAACCTCTGGGAGACGGGCTAAACCAGGAGGACGACGCAGGTTCCTGGGTCCTAACACCACTCGGTTTCCCTGTGCAATCAGGTTCCGTGCGGACAGCGCACCAGCGATATACCGCCCTCTCACCCCCCCACCCCTCTGCTCGGATCAGATTTCAGCAGTTACTAAACAACTCCGAAAGAGCGAGGGGGGGGGGTGCGCGTCCCAGTTGCCGAATGAGGATCTGGTGGGAAAGAGAACGCGAGCTGGTGTGCAAAAGAAGCCTTTTTAAATAAAAACCTTTGGGAACATGGGAAAGCAGTTGCTTAGAAAAGAGAAAATGCTCCTTTTTTTTTTTTTTAAACCCAGCGGGTAGTCTCCGGACGGATCTTTCGGGGTTGCCCGTTTCCGTCATGCCGCTCAGTTGGCAAGAAGGAAATTGGAGTGTACAAACGCTTGATTTTATGTTTTTGGGTAAATTTGCTGTGTTTCTGTTTTGGCTGGTCGGCTGACCGTACTAAAGTATCTTATCTCTCTTATCTCAGCGGGTAGTCTGTGGAACTCCCTACCACAGGATGTGAGGATGGCACCTGAAGACTTAGGTGGATAAAAGGGCATAAAAGGTGGGATATCCTAGGTGGATAAAAGGGGACAGCACAGATCGATGGAGGAAAAGTGCAACACAGCCGAGTTAAAGGAATGGCAGCTCGGAGACGAGCCTTCTCTGTGGTGGCTCCACAAATATGGAATTCCCGGCCAGAAGAATTAGGAACTAAACATTCACTCACGGCCTTTCGGAGGGCTCAAATCATACCTATTTCGTCTGGCCTTTGGATGACCGTGTGGCTGTCTGCCCTCTGGTGTATTGTCATAGTCAGTTTCATTCCCCTGGTCAATTGTTTTTCCCACCCTCCAATATGTCCTGCTAGCGAGAATTGGGTCTAAGCTTTCACCACAGCTCACTCTCGGTGTTCCTGTTAATGCTTCATTTGTTGTTGTTGTTTTAATGTGTTTTACGTTTTACTTATTACGGTTACATTGTATTTTTGTTTTCGCTTTGGGCATTTGCTGCGGCGTAGGAAAGGCGGGGAAGAAATGGAGACACATATTTGGCCTTAAACCCTCAGTGCCAGAGCATCAGGTCCCAGCCTGTTCCCCATGGTTACAGTTGCTATAGCAACCCTGCATCACTCTCCACACAGATTTCTCTCTCAACCGTTGCCAGGAAGGAGGAAAGCCCTGCAGGGGCCTAGGAACACCGGCCTACCCCTTTTTGGCAAGCACAGAGCCAATGCTTAAATGCTTGTGCATGTTTACACTTTCGTAGCACAGCAGAGGAAAACGGGTTCAACCGGGGTGCTTTTGCCCTCAAGGATGGAGACTGGACCCCTCTCAGGGAGAATTTTTGCGCATGTGGATTTTCGTTCCCCGCCCCCTTCAGCCACGTGTGTTCCCATCCCTATTTACAATGCAGGAATGAATTTATGAAATTAAAAAGAAAAAGAATGTGAAAAGAAAATATTTTTTTTTTTACCCAGCGGGGTAATTACTTTGGAACTCCTTGCCACAGGATATGGGTGATGGTGTCTGGGCTGGGTGCCTTTAAAAGGGGATTGGACAGATACTGGAAAAGTCCATCACAGGTTACAGGCTATGCTGGTTATGTGCAACATTCTGGTTTTAGAGGTAGGCCAGTGGTTCTCAAACGTTTTAGCACCAGGACCCACTTTTTAGAGTAACAACCTGTTTGGAACCCACCGGAAGTGATGTCATGGCCGGAAATGCTGTCATTGTGGCGCCAGAGCCTGCTGCTTTCCTCAGAAGGCAGCACTAAGTTGGGTGATTTCTCAGCCATTTTCCAATCGCAAACTGAATCAGGAAGAGAAATAGCCTATTTACATACTGACGCGAGCAAAACAATCACACAGCAAGCAAAACAATCATCCCTCTTTTTCCCAGCATCCCTTCTTCCCATATTTTCAGCATGCCTGCTCTAGGTGTTTTTGTGACCCACCTGAAATTGGCACGCGACTCACTGGTGGGTCCCGATGCACGTCTGTGTGCTGGCCTCTCTCGCTCCGCGAGTGGTCCAAACCTACTTTACAGGGTCCCTTGGGCCAGCCAAACATTGCTGGCCAAACTAAGCCAGACTAACTCCAGGTTAAGATTGTGCTCTGGGAGTGGTTATCCACATGCATAAAAAAGTAAAGGTTTCCCCACGACCGAATGGTCTAGTCGTGACCGACTGTAGGGGGCGGGGCTTATCTCAGTTTCAAAGCCTGTAGAGCCTGCATTTTGTCCGAGGACGAGCCTCTGTGGTCATGTGGCTCTACGCTGTAGCGCACGGAACACCGTGACCTTCCCACTGAAGTGGTCCCTATTTATCTACGTGCATTTAGGTGCTTTCGAACTAAAAGGTTGGCAGGAGCTGGAACAAGCGACGAGGGCTCACTCCGTCACGCGGTCTTGAACTCCCAACCTTCTGGTTGGAAAGCCCAGCAGCAGCGGTTTAACCCGCTGCGCCACCACGTCCCTGCCACACATGTATATACACATTAAAAACGGTGTGCTTTCTACATGCGAACCAGTGTAGTAACCAGAAATGACCTAAAGAAATTGTGCCAACCCCCTCCCCCCCAAAAAAATCAGCTGCTCTTCAGCTTTATTTAGACTGCTCTTTCTCTGCCGCATTTATGAGAGCTATTTTGCTGATTTGTGGCAGTTGTTTTTTGCAAATCCAGATCTTGCACCAATTATCTCCAGGGTGGCACAAAAAAACCCAAAAACAACCCACAAGTTTGTCCAGTTATAAAGAAAAAAATTGTGGGCTTTCCCCCTTGCACCTGGCAGAAGAGCTAAATGCAGAAATAGCTCCACCAGATGACCAGACTGGGATATACGAGAGGAAATTCAGACGCTTTGAGCCTCAGCGCACAGAAGAAGAGGCTATTTTTAAGCAGACGAGAACATTCCTAGACTGTGAAGTTCACACCCTCATGCTGGTGCCTCTGTGAAGAGTTTCAGGAAAGCCCTTCTGTCGGCAGAAGGTCATGCCGGAAACAGAGACCGGTGCAATTTCCTTGCACCTGGACTGTGATGGGATAAATAGCTTCACTCTTCCTGATTTGCTCATTCAAGAAGGACTGGAAGTATGCAGAGAGAAAACGTCCATCAAGCCATTTCAACTCTGGGCAAAAATAGAAAAATCGTTCACTGAAAGCCAACGTAGCGCAGTGCAGTGGTTCTCAAACATTTTAGCACCGGGACCCACTTTGGAGGACAGGACCCACCGCGAGCGATGTCATGGCCAGAAGTGCCGTCACTGTGACACCAGAGCTTGCTGCTTTCCTGAGAATGCAGCACTAAGTGCTGCATTCTAAGCACTAATCTTCAGGGCAGAAGATTTAGCCGAGAGGGTTAATGCCTCCGTTTGCCTGAAGATAAGAGCTGAAGATCTGAAGGTCGCCAGTTTGGGACAGCCGGAAGTCTCTGTGAGCGGCAGACCTCGTTAATTGCGGCTGATTAACAGCTGAGCTTTGGCTGCCTTGTGTGAGGGGGAGTTGTGCCGAAGTTCAGCCACTTCTCTGGTGGGAGCAAGGAAGCCACTTATCAGCCAGCAAGACGACAAACGGGTGGCCAGAAAGGACTAAATCCAGAAAGATCCATCTGTACGTGTGTAGTTCTTGAAAGATAGAACATTTCTGTAAAAATTGTAAAAACCTTCGGGTTTCTGAATAAAGTCTGCCCATGTAAACCGCCTTGAGTTATAGTCATTAGAGAAATCTGGTGACCTAAGAAAGGCGGTATATAAATCCAAGTATTATTATTATTATTATTATTATTATTATTTAAGTCGGGTGATTTCTTAGCCGTTTTCCAATGGCAAAATGAATCAGAACAAAAAAAAGGCCTATTTCCAACCTTGACACAAACAAAGCAACCACAAAGCCCTCCCTCTTTTTCCAGCATCCCATATTTTCTATATGGCTGGCTCTAGGTGCTGCACGACCCACCTGAAATTGGCTGTCGACTGACCTAGATGCTTTCCACAGAGGTCTCCAAAGAGTGGAGATGGTTCTGTTTTTTGCCAAAGGAGTCACATTCCCCCCCCACACACACACACCACATTCCTTGGTCAGTCAGGGATCAAGATCCCAATTAAAATTCTCCACTTCAGACTTCTAAGAGATTCAGCGCTTGTTCCCACCCTGAAACAAACAGGTTATTGTGTCTCCACTACCCTCTGTGTTGGCGAGGCCAAGAAAAACCGCTGAGTAAGGCTGAGTCAGCAGATGCCAATGAAGTCTTGACATTCTTTCTCCTGGAGGAAGGACCGATCTTCATTTGTTGCTGCCTGGAGGCTTTACCTCTCTCTGAGTGTCATCGCATAGAGAGATACCTGCTTACGTAGCCCAGTTCTGACATCCACTCTTCTCACAGGTGTGAATCTCTTGACCCTGTAAAGATCTTTTGGAGAAGAAACCTGAAGGGTTTTCCACAGCCCCCGAAATGTTCCTTTTCAGTGAGGCAGACTTTCAAGGACGGGTAGCTCAAAGTGGGACTTTTAAAAACAACGCAGGTCAGATTCTGCTGCTAATGTTATTGCTTAATACAGTCGGTCCTCACTATCTGCTAGGGTTAGATTCCGGAACATCCTCGCGGACACCAAATTCACAGGTAACGAATCATTGATTCTTCTGGGATCAAGAGGGTTAGCTACAAAGGGGTACCTTCTCTGCCATCAGAAGAATCCAGCAGAGACCCTCAGGAAGCCAGCAGAGGGCAGCAAGAAGGGCCCAAAGATCTCTGAATGCTGCACAGCCCTTCCAGAAGCTGCAGGGACCTTCCGAATGGCACCTGCAGGGACCCCTTAAGCAATGCCGGCGGAAGCTTCTAAATGGACCAATGGTCAGACTCAGCAGGCAGCAGCTCCACAAACCCTTGACATGCAAAAGATCCCAGGTTTAATCTCTGGCAGCATTTCCAGACAGAACTGAGAAAATATTATTTTGGAACTTTGGAGATGCTGCTCGAAATCCTGACCTGCACAGACCCACGGCTCTTCCCACGTGTGACTAGTTTTAAGCTTCACAGTAAGAAGCTAGAAGTAAAAAAAAAAAAAAAAGGCACAGGCGACGCACCAGGCAGGAAGAATCGCAGACATAAAAACACAGCTTCGTACCCAGACATCTCACAACGCTTTAAAAAACCGTTTCCGAGGGAGCCGACGGTTGTACAAAACTGCAAAATAAAATTTAAACACAAGATCCAGGCTTCTAGTCCTCAGGAGGAAAAGAACACATCTGAAGAAGCGAAGTTGAAGAACACAGATGCCCACAGTCTGCCAGCAGTCTGCTGAGTTCAGGGGGCCAAACCGGGATATGCCTTCCCAAGATGCATCTCTTTCTCCCAGAATGCTCCTCCACACTGTCTCTCCTCCAGGGGGGTATGTCGCCCCCTACAGGCGACACTGTTTCCCAGGCTTGTGCAACAGAACAACCACCCCACCCCACCAGGAAACAGCCACCTGTCCTGACGGGGGGCAACCTTCCAGCAGCAAGAGGGTCCCCAAAAGTCATAGCCCCCTACCCTTACGACCACGAAGGGTGAGTGAAGACAATCTTCCTCTTCTTCGCCCAGCGAGAAAAGACCGCCTTCTCGGTGATGAAGCGGTGGCCTCCACGGGGTGCTCTCTCGTGGGCCAAATACATCCTGCATTCGTCCAGTCGGCCCTTCTCAAAGTAGTGGTAAGGCACCGGTGGTTGGATCTTGTCTCTGCATTGGCAGCCAATTAAACAGCAGGTCAGGACACAATATCTGTACTAGGACATCCTAGCTGGTCTAGTGGCGAGAGCCAAGATTGTGTAATGCGATGGTTCCCAAACGTTTCAAACCCACTTTTAAGAATGGCACTTGGGTTGGGACCCCACCGGAAGTGATGTCATGAGCCTGGGAGTGATGTCATAGCCAAAAGTGCCATCATCATCATCATCATCATCAACCAGCAGAAAGTGCTGTAGGTGCGATGTAATCAAACGACACTGCCATTCTTGGACCGAGGCAAAAGCACCATCGTGAAATGACTTGGACAGAAAGCAGAGGAAGGGCTTCGATTTCGTTGGGTCAACCGATCGTTGTAAGCCCATGAAATGGAATAAAATGCACCCCCTCTCCCCCGGGGTATCCGCTGATTTGACCCGCCACAGATGCCGCGGATACCAGGGAAAAGACACTTCTGGTTCAGGTACCCACGTGCGCCCTGCACTGGATCCCCCGCGGATAAAAATGGCGGACTTTTCAATTGGCCAATGGGGAAGAAGAAAGCACCCCAAGTCCCGCTACCCCTCCGCAATACCTGCAGTAGTCCTCGCTGACCATGCCGAAGACAAAGATCTGCTCACACAGTTCCATCGCCAAGACCATCGTGAACCAGCCGGTGCTCAGGAAGGAGCCAGACTTCATCCTGAGGATAGGAGAGAGACAGACACACAGCTAGTGGCGTCTGAGGTGGCCACCTTTCTATGGGTAGGGCACCAAGTTTCCCGACAGACTAGTTTTCTATGTGTAGGGGACCAGGTCCCCTGACAGGCTAGCTTTCCAGGGGCAGGGGACCGGGTTTCCCTGACAGGCTAGCTTTCCAGGGGCAGGGGACCGGGTTTCCCTGACAGGCTAGCTTTCCAGGGGCAAGGGACCGGGTTTCCCTGACAGGCTAGCTTTCCAGGGGCAAGGGACCGGGTTTCCCTGACAGGCTAGCTTTCCAGGGGCAGGGGACTGGGTTTCCCTGACAGGCTAGCTTTCCAGAGGCAGGGGACCGGGTTTCCCTGACAGGCTAGCTTTCCAGAGGCAGGGGACCGGGTTTCCCTGACAGGCTAGCTTTCCAGGGGCAGGGGACCGGGTTTCCCTGACAAGCTAGCTTTCCAGGGGCAGGGGACCGGGTTTCCCTGACAGGCTAGCTTTCCAGGGGCAGGGGACCGGGTTTCCCTGACAAGCTAGCTTTCTAAGGGCAGGGACTGGGTTTGTAGGGGCTGAAATGCTGCTGGAATGTTTGGTTTGGCCCCACCCCCGCACCAAGGGATCCCGGGCACAGCCAGTTCTCACCGGTTCTTCCCCGTCTCGAGTTGGAAGAGTTCGTCGCAGTACGCCATCATCCGTTCCGTGAGGGTGTAGAGCTGAATGCTGGGGTACATCTCCTTCATCTTCAGCAGGGTCCGGTAGGCCAAGCCCCCTTTGCCCCTGCTCATCAGCTTGGCGGGCCCCCAGACGACGTAGACGGTGTCCCGGGACTGCTTGAAGAAGTAGGACTGGTTGCGCAGGAGGAGGGGGATGCTGGTGTGCGAGACCACCCGGACGGTGCTCCGGTTGCCCACATCGCCCTCGTAGCCCTGGGTGGGGGCCTGATTCATGCGCAGGACGCACTCTTTCTCGTCGATCTCCTTCCCGGACCGCGAGCCCAGCATCTGCCCCGAGCTGGACACCACGGCACAGTGGCGACACACTGTGCGGACCAGCGGCTGCAAGGAGGAGGGAAGAAATGAGCCCAGGAGACGCTGGGAAGAAAAACAGGCAGCCAAGGCTACCAAACCCCATTAAGAATTGGGCGCTTTGGGCCCCAGATCCATCAAGGCACCAGGATAATCTAAAAGAAATAACTTTCTACAGGCAGGGCATCGGGTTTCCCTCACAGGCTAGCTTTCTATGGGCAGGGGACTGGGTTTCCCTCACAGGCTAGCTTTCTATGGGCAGGGGACCAGCTTTCCCTGACAGGTTAGCTTTCTAAGGACAGGGCATCGGGTTTCCCTCACAGGCTAGCTTTCTATGAGCAGGGCACAGGGTTTCCCTTACAAGCAATGTTTCATTTTTTTTTATTTGCCAGAAACACCCTTGATCCACTTCTTGCCATGCCCTAATGAATAGCCTCAGGGCTTGTGGGGCTTAGTGTTGTGACCCGGCTTCACCTGCACTCCTTCCTCTACCTGTCACCTCCACTACCTGTCAATCAAACTTGGAAAAAACAACACTCAGAAAAATGACGCGCCAACATTTATCTCCCGCCATTTGACACAAGCTTGCAAAAGGCAGGAGCTCAGCTGTTTGCAGGGGTAATTAGACCTACCTTGCAAACTGCAGGAGCTCAGCTGTTCGCTGGGGCAATTAGAGCTGCCTTGCAAGCTGCAGGAGCTCAGCTGTTCGTAAGGGCAATTAGAGCTACCTTGCAAACTGCAGGAGCTCAGCTGTTTGCAGGGGCAATTAGAGCTACCTTGCAAACTGCGGGAGCTGAGCTCTTTGCAAGGCAGTTTGCAGTTTTCCAATTTCAGAATAGCTTTGGGGCTTGATGCAATTAGATATCCGACCTTTTCCTCTCCTGTGTTTTCCCTGGAGGCTCTATGAGACCCACCAAAAGCCAGAACCCACTGTTTGAGAAATGCCGGTCTTGAGGCTGAACCCACCTTTCCATCAGGAACGCTGATGTAGCCCTCAAACGAGACGGCTCCGGACGCCAAACGCCTTTCCAGTTCTTCCGGGGGTCGGCAGCCGAGCCAACACACAGCGAGACAGAGGTGGAGGCAGAGCAAGACGTACAGGAAAGAGCAGGCACAGAGGACAACCAGGGTTAAGAACAGGCGGGGCTGGAAAGAGAGCAGGAAGGTTCCCTGTCAGCATTATAAAATACAGACACCATTAATAGTGACAAGCTGCTTTCCCACCCAAACTGCCTTGCAAAGAGCTCGGCTCCTGCAGTTTGCAAGGTAGCCGCTAATGGATGGTCCAGCGGCCACCCAAACCCGTGCCTTCCTTATCATTGCGACTGCATCTTGTGTGATAGTTTGGAACAGAGCCTCCAGATTCAGGGGAAGTCTACCTCAAGAGTACCAAACCAAGGCAGCAACTGTAGAAAGGGGGATGCCTCTCTCTCCTGCTTGTGAGCTTCCCAGTTTGGGGGGATGGACAGTGTGGGAAACAGGAGACTGGCCTAAAAGAAGCTTCGGCCAGACCCCCCGGGCTTTTCGTACATCCTTCTGAAGGCCAAACAGCTAAACATATTACAGGTGTAAAAAGGTATAGTAAAGGTTAAAGGTTTCCCCATGACCGAATGGTCTAGTGACCGACCGTAGGGGGCGGTGCTCATCTCCGTTTCAAAGCCTGTAGAGCCGGCGTTTTGTCCGAGGACAAGCTTCCGCGGTCATGTGGCCAGCATGACTCTACGCCGTAGCACATGGAACACCGTTCCCTTCCCACCGAAGTGGTCCCTATTTATCTATTTGCATTTTTAGGTGCTTTCGAACTGCTAGGTTGGCAGGAGCTGGGACAAGCAACGGGAGCTCACCCCGTCGCGCGGTCTTGAACTCCCAGCCTTCCGGTCGGAAAGCCCAGCAGCAGCAGTTTAACCCACTGCGCCACTACATCCCTTCCAATACATACACCCTTCCAATTCTGTTGTCTCATGGCTGCTTTTCACAAAGCTCCGATGTGTCTGGTGTGCTTTTAAGAGGCTTGCTTCCGATGCTTTTAATTGGCTTAGATCCTCTCAAGGCCCGCTTCAGGCACAGCTCCCCAAGAGCAAAGAAGCTTACAGGCCTGGTGCTTCGGTTTCAGCACCGCGGGTTGTAAAAATGAGCCAGGCCAGCAAAAAGTTCACCGATGTGCTGTGATGAAAGGCGGAACACCTTGCGCAGAGGAAGACAGCAACGGCTGTACAGGGGGCCCTCTTTATCTGCCAGACGGTTATCCGTTGATCTGAAAATCCGCAGGATCGTTATCCGCGGATTTGAATACCAGGGAAACTACGGTCAGTATCAAGACACAGGGTGCAATCCTAACATGCAGCTAGGCCGGCACAGTTAGGCCAGCAAAGTTTGGGCAGTACAAGGGACACCGTAAAGTGTGTTTGGACCACCCTCGGAGTCAGAGAGGCCACCACTCAGACGTGCGCCATCCCCCCTGACTCGGAGAGTGGTCCAAACGCGCTTTACGGTGGCCCTTATGCCGGCCAAACTTTGCTGGCCTCACTCCAGGTTAGAATTGCGCCCACAGTCTGCCTACTTTAAGACACAATGGAGAAATTCTAGCTTGCCAGAAGATTAAAAAGAAGGGGCTCTAGGATGGCATACTTACAAGCACCTGCATCCTTTTAAGGTCTCCTCAGCCATGTATTTTCTTTAGGCCTCGGGGGCAGCGCCCTGAAAAAAAAAACCACAAAGATAAGCTGCTTGCTCAAGGGGCTAGTCCTCAGTGGGACCTGAGCAGCAAGAAAGCCATTGGTGGATGAGTGCATCAGAAAAGGGCCGTTGCCAAACAGCGGGAAGGGGATGCAGACGTGGTTCTCACACACACACACACACACACACACACACACACACACACACACACTTTCCATTGCACACGGCCCCATCAGCTCTGCAGAAAAAGGAAATGGTTCCAAAACAATGGGAAGAGCACTGTGGAATGGAGCACACAAAGGAATGGAATCTACCAAAGTCTACAAAACACAGGTGTGGTCCTGCATCCACTAAGTCAGTATCTGCAGTTTCAGTTGCCCACAGGTACCCTGGATACTGGGACACCTAATAAAAAGACAGGGGAACAAATCTCTTGGGTTTTTTTTAACCTTGTTGCAGCCAAACCACTGATGTTCCCCCGTCTTTAAAAAGGCATCCCCAGTTTCAGGTATCCGCGGGGAATTGTCCGGATCATCACCCCAGCAGATACCGGGGCATGCCTTGCAAACTGGTTTGTCTTTCACCTTTCCAAAAGCCGTGGCTGGAGGCCGCCGAGTGGGTGTGGCTTTGCTTGCTTCTGAGCGACAGGTTGCAGGCAAAGAGGAAGTCCCGCCGATCAAGAGGGAAGCAGCTGTCACCCTGCAGATAAGAAGAGCTTTGTACAGTTTCAGTTCTCAAGAAAGGGCCGCCATGAAAGCTCATCTTTTCCAACGGTTGTTTATACGGCACTATTTATGTGCGTTGTGCAGGAACGGCGAGCAGCCTCTCGCACAAGCCCCCGTGGAAACGGTGGCAGGACTGACCTACAGCAGCACGGGGCAAACCTTTGTGCTGGGGTGTCGCACAAGCGTTTGGGAAAACGGATCCACAACCGGTTTCTGTCTCTTTGCAAAATCCAGAATCTTCTCTGGATTGTGCTCTTTATCGTTCTGTCCTTCCTTTCCCTCCCCAGTTTCCCACGTGCTGGTCCAGTGATTCTGTTTTTCCTCCTCTCAACCAGCCCAGCGAGGTAGGCCAGGCTGAAAAGTGCAAGCCTGTGCCTCACAACAGGGAACTACACAGCCCAAAGCTGGGATTTGAACCCAGACCTTTCTAGCCCAACTCTCCTACAGAACTGATACAAAGTCATCAACTCCCCCAAACTGGGGTGCCAAAGAGCCGCTATGCAAGTTTCCTCCCAAGTAAACCCACTGTTTTAACTGGGGCTTATCTCCAGGAAAGCATGCATAGGATTGCAGCCAGGGTCAGGCCACTAGGCTATTCAGCCTCACACTGGACTCTGCCCAGCAACAGCTTTTTAAAGCCTCCAGCTGGGATGTTTCCTAACATCAAGCCCCAGAACCTTTAGAGTTGCAGTGCTGGCGTGTGAACCTGGGACCCCAAACAGTCGACAAACTCGCCGCCATTCCAAGTTTTCCACTTGGTTTAAAAGGAAAATTGACGAAACAACGTTACTCACAGATGACTCATCCGCTCAAGTGCCTTCCTTTCTCCCATGACATTTCGAGGAGGGAGGGGGGGCTCCCTTGCTGTGGACGGCAACAGGAGCTGAACGAAGGTACACAGGAAAGTAATTGAGAAAAGGCCCTGGATCTCATGACACATTTCAAACCCAATCTATGGACTTTTAGTCCTCAAAAGTCCACAAATTAAGGACTTCCCGGATAAGGGTTCTGGATTAAAAATGGGGTTCGCCATTCAGCCTCTCTAGCACCAACCGCATGCACCCCTTTGTACCGCATCATCCACCATAATCAATAATCAATTTACAAATACGTATTGACAATTCAAATGGTTTTATCACGTTTCAGTTGGGGTGGGTTCTTTGGGGGTGATATTTTTTCCAGAATTTCTGGATTAAAATGGCAAACTGCGGTGTGTTTTGATCCAAATTTTTTACTGCAAATGGTACACAGAGCGCACTAAATAAGGGTGAATGGCCTGACTAAGGCAAGCAATCGCTGGCACACACACACACACACACACACCCCAGCCGGACATGACCCGCTCCAAAATTCCCAAGCTGCACTCTGGTTGCTGCCTGGAGCATCAAGAAATGGCTACTTACTACTTCCCCATTCCATTTAATTAAACAGATAGAAGTTGGGCATCCATCTGTGGCCTGAGGCAACTGACTCAGCCAGCCTATGAATGAGCCGGTCCCAATCAGATTCTTAACACAGCTACTACCCCTCCAAAAGAAACTATGTTTAAAAAGGCCAGCCAAAGGCCCAAAGCTCATCTTCGCTCAGTGATTTTCAGGGTACACTGGCATGCGGCAAATGATCTCCTGGGGGGGGGGGGCTGCAGGAGTCTGGGGGGACATGTATTAGTCAGGCCATTGGGGGATGTGAGCCTCCCCCCCACTGGCAGTGCAGTGTGCCTTGACAATGTTAGCACCTTGTCAGTGGGCCGTGAGAGGAAAAAGACTGAACATTACTGCATAAAGGGGTTCCTTGGAGTGGATCCTTAGAGAGGAGGAAAAAATACTCCGTACATGCTCAGAGGGTTAAAAAAAGAGTTCGCCCCCAGCACTCTGGACATGCTCAACGTTCCTCCCCCCACCACCCCCAATAACCTATGTTAGCTGCGATCCGATGCATGCTTCCTCGGGAATCACGGCTTCTTGAACCCAATGGGGCTGGGGGGCTGCCCTCCCCGTGGAAACGGGATGGGGTTGCCACTATTGTCGAGGCCAACGCGGCCGCGCGGTTTGGGCACGAACGCACGCCCAGGAGCTGCGAGGGAGAGGGGAAAGGGAAGGCGGGGGAAGGCAGAAGGGGACGCGCGGTCGGGCCTGCCCTAGAGATGCCGACCCGCAGAGGAAGCCGCCCTGCTCGCGCGTAAAAGGCGGTGGGGGGGGGGATCGTGCGCAAGGGCAACCCACCGGCACTGCGCGGGAAAGCCCCGAGCCGGGCAGGGGACGGCGCTCGTTTCACTCGGTCCTCGCTCTCCATCCGCCGCCTCTCCAAGCCGTGCGCCTTTACGCGCGGAGGCCCAGCGAGCCTGCTCGGGAGCCCGTCCTCCGCCTCCTCCCTCCTCCTCCTCCCCCGCCCGATCCCTCGCCCGTCGCCCCACCCATCCCCAGCCCGAGCGGAGGGAGCGGCCGCCCCCGCCTGGCGCATCGCCGCGTCTGCTGCGGGCGAGAGAGGCGCCGGCTGGACCCGGGGGGGGGCACGCGGGAGGGGGGGCGCTACTCCCGAGGAGGCGCGCCTGCGTGGCGCGGCGGATCGCTCGCGTGGCTTGGCTGGTCTTTCCAGACATTTGAGCGCTTCTTAAAAGGATACTGTATGCGATTCCTAGCTGTGGCAGACTTAAAGGGGGGGGATTCTAATAAGAAACAATGTTTTTATGTATTGCAAGCAACGTTGTATTTATTTCTTTGCAACACACACACAGACACCATCTCCATGGATTTCTCCTAACGAGGCAACCCTAATGAGCAGCCTCACGGTCTGAGAGGCTTAGAGCGCAATCCTAACCTGGAGTTAGGCAGGCAGAGTTAAGCCAGCACCAGAGGCACCGTAAAGCACATTTGGACCACTCTCGGAGTCAGAGGGGCCAGCACACAGACGTGCGCCATCCTCCTAACTCCGAGAGGGCTCCGAACATTTACGGTGGTCCTTGTGCTGGCCAAAGGGTTTCAGTGACTGAGAGCAGAAACCTAACCTGGAGTTAGGCCAGCAAAGTTTGGCTGGCACAAGGGACACCGTGAAGCGTGTTTGGACCACTCTCGGAGTCAGGGAGGATGGGGCACATCCGTGTGCTGGCCTCTCTGACTCCGAGAATGGTCCAAACATACTTGACGGTGTCCCTTGTGCTGGCCAGACTTTGCTTTATTTACCTCATATTTACCTCAGAATTTTACCTCAGAAATTTACCTCAGAACGCCAGATACAAGGGAGTGGCGTTTGGACCACGCTCTGAGTCAGGGAGGATGACACGTCTGTGTGCCGGCCTCTCTCTCTCAGAGTGCTCCAAACATCCTTTACGATGTCCCTTGTGCCAGCCAAACTTCGCTGGTTTAACTCCAGGTTAGGATTGCATCCTTAGTGATGTGGCCCAGACTTTAGCAGCCCCACTACCACCTATCACTGATGGGGAAAAAGAAAAATCACAAGAAACATCTCCCTCGAACATTTATCTCCCTCTATTTATGACATCACTTCCTCTTTTATGACATCACTTCCAGCCCTCAGCAGGCCCCATGGATGCTAGCCAGGCTGCTGTATGAAATTAGTCTGACACCCAAGTTAAAGAAATCCATGACTTGTCACATAAGGCAATTGTGGCCTCCTGTTCTTATTCCTTGGCTATGACCTTTTGAGAGAAACACATATCTCAAGCTGTAACCTTGTCCGAGAGCAAGCCCCATCGAGCACAACACGGCTTACTTCTGAGTAGACATGCCTAAGCTTGTGCCCTCAAAGTGATTGCTTTTATGGCGTTCTGAATTAAATGCCACATCGAACGGTATAGAAAATGATATTAACCAAAGACTCCAGAAGTTGGTTCTTCCCTCCACCCCTCCAGTAAAAAGGATTAAAGCCTTTTTTTTTTTTTTTTAGTTTAAAGCTCCTAAAGCTAGGTGGAAATTAAAAGACATTTACTTCTTGGGAGGAAAGCTATGGCGAACCTAGACAACTTAATAAAAAGCCGAGACACCACCCTGCCAACAAAGGTTCGCATAGTCAAAGCGATGGTTTTCCCAGTAGCAATGTGAGAGCTGGACCATAAGAAAGGCGGAGCACCGAAGAATAGATGCTTTCGAATTATGGTGTTGGAGAAGACTCTTGAGAGTCCCCTGGACTGCAAGGAGGTCCAATTGGTCCATCCTACAGGAAGCCAAGCCTGATTGCTCCCTGGAAGGACAAATCCTGAAGCTGAAGCTCCACTTTGGCCACCTCATGAGAAGAGAGGACTCTTTAGAAAAGACCCTCCTGCTGGGAAAGATGGAAGGCCAAAGGAGAAGGGGGCGGCAGAGGAGGAGATGGTTAGAGAGTGTCACCGAAGCGATGAACATGAAATTGGGCGAACTCCGGAAGCTAGTGGAGGACAGGGAGGCCTGGCGTGCTGCGGTCCAGGGAGTCGCGAAGTGTCGGACACGACTTAGTGACTGAACAACAACAACAACAAAGCTAGGTGGGTCTTGAGAGAGAGAGTCGTTTTAAAAAGAGGATCCTGGTGCTAAAATGTTTGGGTATATAGGAGCTTAGTGTAAAAGCCAGGCAGGCTTCCTCCTCTTTGCCTAGGGCTTGATGCACCCCCAAACCTGAGATTTTGGAGGCGGGGCCTGGTGAGGTCATGATTGCCAGCTATGGAGAAACGGGGGCCAAAAAAAACTTGGGTGCTCAGGCAAATCCCAAAGGGGCTGAAAAGCCGCCCATTAAATTGCTGTCTTGCTTGAGGCAAAAAGCAGAGAGCAGCAATTCCCAAAGCTTTTAGCACCAGGACCCACTTTTCAGAACGGCAATCTGTCTGGGACCCGCCGGAAGTGATGTCACAGCTGAAAGTGACACCAGAGCCTGCTGCTTTCCTGAGAACGCTGCAGTAAGCTGGGTTATTTCCCAGCCGTTTTCCAGCCGCAAAGTGAATCAGAAAGTTAAAAAGCCTCTTTACAACCTTGGCACAAACAAAACAACCACACGGCCCTCCCCATTTCCAGCACCCCACCTTCCCATATTTTCAATGGTGGCTGCTCTTGGTGCTTCGGGACCCACCTGAAACTGGCTCGCGACCCACAGTTAGGGAACCACTGGCATAGAGAAAGGGTCTTTTTTTTTGGTCCGGAGTTTGCAGGATCTTACCTTCAGTGCTGTGTTGTCTTCTTCCAGAGGGCTTGACGCCGCCTTTGCACTTTGACCACCAGCCTTACGGAAACGTCTTGTGGAATCCGAACTCTCCACGTGATGCAACACGACTCCCGCCCTTGACAACCAATACCTCTCTGCAGCTGACCGCATCTTTGGGCGTTTGATAGGCTCAACTGCCGTTGACGGTTTCCGGTTGGCGGCAGGGTCTTAAGCAGCCAGCGCTCAGCGACTGTCAGGAGGGCTTCTGGTTTTACATTCAGGGCAGTGGCGCTGTGGTCACGCACACATGTGGCCTGCTGAGCAAGTGTCGCGGTTCCAGAGTTGGACTCAGGTTCCGGGTTCCTGGAAGATCCAGGTTCCGATCCCCCACTCAGGCAGGGAACTTCCTGGGTGAGCTTGGGCCAGCCACTACCTCTTAACCTCACCTACCGCGCAGGATTGTTGTGAGGACAAAAGGAGCTCAGGCCAGACAAGATGGCGGCACTCTTGTCAAGGAACTCATTGGAAAAGGGAGTGACTATAGGCAGGCCCTGGTATCTGCTGGGGTTCCGTTCCGTACTCTCCCATGGATACCTGAAACCGTGGAAACTGGGGACGCCTTTTTTTTTTTAAAGATAGGGGACTACCAGTGGTCAGGCTCTGTAAAAAAAAGAGATTTAGAGCGCAATCCTAGGCCGGCATAAGCTAAGCCAGCAAAGTTTGGCTGGCACAAGGGCCACCATAAAGCATGTTTGGACCACCCTCTGAATGGGGATGGGGCACGTCTGTGTGCTGGCCTCTCTGACTCCGAGAATGGTCCAAACATACTTGACGGTGTCCCTTGTGCTGGCCAGTCTTTGCTTTATTTACCTCATATTTACCTCAGAAATTTACCTCAGAATGCCAGATACAAGGGAGTGGCGTTTGGACCACTCTCGGAGTTGGGGAGGACGGCTCGCATCTGTGTGCCGGCCTCTCTGACTCCGGGAGTGGTCCAAATGCGCTTTACGGTGTCCCTTGTGCTGGCCAAACTTTGCTGGTTTAGCTTATGCCGGCCTAACTCAGTTTAGGACTGTGCCCTTAATGTTCCCCTGTCTTTTTAATAGGTGTCCTGGGATCCGCGGATAACGGAAACCGCGGATATCAAATCAGCGGACACCTGCATTTCAACTTGTTCTGGATGGGGGTGTACAGGTCCGTTTCTTGACCTTTCCCCTGCAGACACCAAAACCCACAGATAATTGAATCTATACCTTTATTTGCAGAAGAGGAAAAGGCACCACAAGGTGAGTTTCCTCAAGCCATCGTCCCTCCAAATTGTCATGAAATGGCTGGAGCCCAGTACCGTAAATAAGAATTCATCGGGCCAAGTCGACACAGTAAGCGTTCACACCGCTTTCCTCTGGCTTGTCTATACAATTTAATCAGGAGCATCTCTCCCCCTTTCCTTCCCGATCAATGGGTCGGTGCGCCACCGTCTTCTAGGTCTCATAGATACTTCATTTTCCTGGACCTCTGAACTTCCCCTGGATCCATTGCCATCGTCGCAAGACTTCCCCCTGGCCCCAAGGCGGATTACAGCCACGCACACCCTGGCAGATTTCTGTCTTGTCCAAAACCCGAGTTTTGGACATCCACATCGCCAAACCCCAACGTCTAGGATCCAAGTTCAAAATCTCCGCTGCTGCAGAGGGGTGCAGACCCAAAATAACATCCTCAACAGAACCCAAAATGCAGATGTGCGAAAAAGACCTGCACTCTCCGAGAATAGTGAAATTTTTGCTTTTTGGTGGTGTTTTTTTTGTGTGTGGCATCTGCTGCCCCCTGGTGGCCAAAGCTGTTGCAGCGGTGTCTTGGCACATACCTGTGTTTTTCCCCACCCTGCCCCTGCGGAACTGATGCGAGGGGTCCGAGCATTGGAGAACGGTCAAGGATGAGCCTCATCCCCATCGTTGCCCGGGACCGCACCACTGGTGTGATCCTTCACCCACTGGCAAAGCCGCTCGGCGTAATCGGAAGGGTTCACGGTGGAGAAGCGCTGGCCCCGGTAGCGGATGCTCTTCCAGAGGTGCTCCAGCTTCTTGCGGAAGCCGTAGACCGTGAAGAAGTCGATGATGCCCACAAAGTAGCGGAAGTCGGGCCCGTCGATGACGTGCAGGGGGTTCTTGGTGCTGCTGAGCAGCCGGCGGTTCTGGGACTCTGGCAGGAGGTCGCTCAAGCTCGCGAAACTGATGCTCGGCAGGACGCTGCTCAGTTCAGTGTTGCCGTCGGGGGCCATCTGGGAGGCCAACATCTCCCGGAGGAATTGCTCGCTGGTCGAGAGGTTCGGCGGGGGCATGTAGTAGCTGGATTTCTGCATCAGGTAGAAGGCCAACAAGTTGTGGATCGTGCTGTGGTGGGCGGGGACGACTTTGCTCAGGCGCTCGAGGCTGGATCCGCCCGTCAAGGAGGAGACGGCGTCCACGTCGTCCATGCCCGAGATCGTCGAGACCTCGTTTTGCAGGTTGGGCTGGGACGACTCCTGGCTCAGAGTGCTGCCGGCCAGAAGCAAGCAAGACCTCAGGGCAGAGACACGGACACAGGAACCCCCATCCCTACCAAGGCTCTGGCCCCTGGCTGCGTGGCCACAATTTGGACCATGCCACCTCCTCGGCTCTGCGCCTGCTAAATAGGCTAGACTTTTGGCTACGAAATAGGCTACCTATTTTGGTAGCCAATAGGTAGCCTTTTGGCTACCACTGCACCTGTGGCAGAACTGGGCTCTTAGTTGTTCTCTCTCTGTGCCTCTGAACATTTCTCCCACCTTGCCATTCCTGTGTACATTACGCCTTTCCTTCCATTGGCTGGGGAGGGGCCAAAATGGCACAGGGAGGGGAGTAGCCAATAAAGGTGTGGCTCATTGCAGAGGGCAAAATGTTGTGGCAAAATGTTGTGGAAGTGACATCACCACAGGAAGAGACATCACAGAGCGCAATCCTAGCTCGGAGACAGACCGGCA
Source organism: Lerista edwardsae (assembly GCA_029204185.1). Lineage (NCBI taxonomy): Eukaryota > Metazoa > Chordata > Lepidosauria > Squamata > Scincidae > Lerista > Lerista edwardsae. The sequence continues at coordinate 771,987 of JAJKFI010000127.1, read as the reverse complement.
CAGTTTGGCCGGCACAAGGGACACCGTAAAGCGCGTTTGGACCACTCTCGGAGTCAGGGAGGATGGTGCACGTCTGTGTGCTGGCCTCTCTGACTCCGAGAGTGGTCCAACCATACTTGACGGTGTCCCTTGTGCTGGCCAGACTTTGATTTATTTACCTCATATTTACCTCAGAATTTTACCTCAGAAATTTACCTCAGAATGCCAGATACAAGGGAGTGGTGTTTGGACCACTCTCGGAGTCAGGGAGGATGGTGCATGTCTGTGTGCTGGCCTCTCTTGACCCCGAGAGTGGCCCAAACACGCTTTATGGTTATATTTTTGTTTTCTCTTATTTATTTATTTTTGGCCTATACTTTTGATACAGTAAAGAAATTACACTCCAGTTGTTCCATGGCATTCTGCATTAAATTTCCTTTCCAATGATATACAACGTGGTGGTATTATTCATACATACCAAGGTTTTCACCATTTTGGCCACTAATGTCAAGCTCAGCGTGTTGCCCCCCTAAAGCTTGTTGCCCGGTGCAATTGCACCCCTTCTGCACTTCTTTAGCTACACCCCTAGGTCCAGGAGTTGCGTTTTTGGAAAACACTTCCTGTGGTTCCCGGCAGCCAACTCTGGGCACTCATTCCCCGCCAAGAGCCCCCCCCAGATCCACACTGAAAGGACTCACAAGGTCGTCCGGGCCATGATGTTTTCCACCGCCTGGTTCATGGCCCGCTCGTCCTCGTGGAGGGGCTGGAGCCCCACCAGCAGGCTGTAGTCGATCACGTCCAGCTCCTTCAGGAATTGCGTGTCCAGCTCTATTTGCTGGATGAACCAGTCCTTCTGCAGGCCTGCAGGCAAGACAAAGCAGACTGGCTGAGATCAAGCCGGGCAGAAAGAGGGCATCCTCAAAAGTCGTAATCCCAGGCACATCCCGAAGGCCGCAATCCTATCCACACTTACCTGGGAGTAAGCCCCATGGACTCTCGGGGCACTATCCTACCCTGGAGTTAGGCCGGCACAAGTTAGGCCAGCCTAAGTTAGGCCAGCCCAAGGTGAAGCACCTACCTACCCAGGGAGATGGAATTTTTGCCGAAGTTGAGATCTTTGAACACCATGATGATTTCACTGTTCGGCGCATCTTTGATCAAGCGGCCCACCTCGCAGCCTTTGATGTCGTACCTGCAAGCAGTAATGTTATCCTGCTATCCTGTTTCAGAAAGGACAAGTGAAAGCCTGTCCCTTGGGGCTCTTCAGTCTAAAAAAAACAACGTGATTGAGGGCACAATCCTAACCTGGAGTTAGGCCGGCACAGTTAGGCCAGCAAAATTTGGCACAAGGAACACCGTCAAGTATGTTTGGACCACTCTTGGAGCCAGAGAGGCCAAGACACAGAAGTGCGCCATCCTCCCCGACTCCGAGAGTGGTCCAAACGCCACTCCCTTGTATCTGGCATTCTGAGGTAAATTTCTGAGGTAAAATTCTGAGGTAAGTATGAGGTAAATAAAGCAAAGTCTGGCCAGCACAAGGGACACCGTCAAGTGTGTTTGGACCACTCTCTGAGTCAGAGAGGCCAGCACACAGCCGTGCGCCATCCTCCCTGACTCTGAGAGTGGTCCAAATGCGCTTTACGGTGGCCCTGGTGCTGGCCTAAGTGTGCCATCAAACTCCAGGTTAGGACTGCCCTCTGAGACATGCAAAACTATGCAAGGGATGGATACAGTGGCTAGAGGGAGGTTCCTTTTCCCTCTCTCACGACACCAGAACCAGGGCACATCCACTAAAATTGAGTGTTGGGAGAGTGAGAACAGATACAAGGAAATACTTTCTGGCCCTGTGGGTAATTAAACTGCAGAACTCCTTGCCACAGGAGGTGGCAATGGCGTCTGGCCTGGATGCCTTTAAAAGAGAATTGGACAGATTTCTGGAAAAGGAAAAGTCCATTGCGGGCTACAGGCCATGATGGGTATCTGGAACCTCCTGGTTTTAAACCTTTCAAGACTTCTAGGCCAGACACCGTCACAAAATCCTGTGGCGAGGAGTCCCACAGGTTAACGATGCGGATTAATTCTACAATAATCCACAGGCGCCACCGTTTCCCCCCCCCCCTCCGCACAACATAGCACGGCAAGGCTGACTCACCGCTTGGCAATCCTTTCGTGAGGGTAGAAGATGCTTTGCATGATGATGAAGTATTTCTATAAGACAAAGCAGAAAAGAGCAGGAGGGGGCATCAGTCCGCGGATAGCTGTTAAATCTGCTCTTGTAGTGGCTGCCTCTGGGGGGGGGGGTCTTCGAGGAGGCTGGGTGGATTTCAGGAGGGTTAGGGATGGCCTCTAGGTTGCAGTGCCATGGCAGCACCTCCCCCCCCCCCACCGGATTCGAGTATCTGCAGATTTCAGAATTCATGGGGGAAACTGGAATGGATTTCAACGGGGAGGTCTGAACCAGGGGCGTAGCTAATGAAAGTGTAGCTTGGTGCAGAGGGCAAAATGATGCCCCAGAAATGACATCACAACAGGAAGTGATGTCACCACTGTATTTCCATTGTCTTGGAGGGGGTGTTGGTTGGTTGGCCATAACTTTTGATAAAAATGCAGATTTTACACTCCAGTTGGTTTCTTTGCCTTGTGCATGAAATTCTGCACTGGGTGATACAGAACGCGGCAGGGATACTCCTACAAATCGTGATGTTAACAAACCACCATTTTTACATCACAGTTACATTTCCATTTTCTGGGGTGTTTTTTTTTTTGGGGGGGGCCATAACCTTTGATAGACCAACGGTATCACACTCTTGTTCATTGCGTTGCATTCTGCATTAAATTCCACATCAAATGGCATGTAACACGTGATGGTATTATTCATGCATACCAAAGTTTTTGCAATTTCGGTCACTAGTGTCAAGCTCAGCTTGCTGCCCCCCTAAAGCTGGTTGCCTGGTGCAATTGCACACACACACACACACCCTGTGGCTCTTCTCCATTTTTAAAAAGGAGACGCCCCTCAAGCCTTTGCCACCTGGGGAATTTGCATCTCTTGCCCCTCCCAGGTAAGCCACTGGCTAGATGGAGTGGGGGTAAAAGCATTGATTCTGGAAGTGAGGAAGGAATGGAACCAGGCCTCTACCCTGCATGCAAATAAATACTGCAACCAATCCCAATGTTACTAAATAGTCCTCAAAATAGTATTAATAGGAATTGGTGGCAGAAACGTACCTTCTTCTCCTGAGGAACAATGATGCTGTGAACCCCTGTTGGAAGAAAGGAACAAGGACCCTGGTGAGGTGGCAGAACAAACCTGAAATGAATTATCACCACTTCTTAGTAAAAGGTAAAAGTTTCCCCATGACCGAATGGTCTAGTCGTGACTGACTGTAGGGGGCGGTGCTCCTCTCCGTTTCAAAGCCTGTAGAGCCGGCGTTTTGTCCAAGCTTCCGTGGTCATGTGGCCGGCATGACTCTACGCCGTAGTGCACGGAACACCGTTCCCTTCCCACCGAAGTGGTCCCTATTTATCTACTCGCATTTAGGTGCTTTTGAACTGCTAGGTTGGCAGGAGCTGGGACAAGCAATGGGAGCTCACTCCGTCGTGCGGTCTCGAACTGCCAACCTTCCGGTCAGCAAGCTCAACAGCTCTGCGGTTTAACCCGCAGCGCCACCACATCCCCACATTCAAAACACAGTCAGTAGAGCAAAAAGGTCACATGAATATCATCGAGTAGAATTGCTGGTCTGATACGGTATCTGCCGTATCCGGTATCCGCCGGATACCTAGGTTATCAACCAAATATCTCCGCGGAGTGTATGATGTTCCAAGCAGTGCGGTCTTTTGCAGTTCCAGGGGTGTTAATGGCAGGGAGCTGCAGTTTTTCTGTATCGCTTGAGAAGTTTCTCAATGCAGTTCCCAGTGCCCCCAGGACGATGGGGACCACTGTGATGTGCTTCGTCCGCAGCCTGGTGGTTTCAACTGCCAGGTCTCTATATTTGGTTACCGTGTTTTTTTTTAATCACCACCACCACCACCACCACCATCAACAACAAACTTTTACAATGTTATTTGAATGTCCACTGATTTTGGCATCTGCAGGGTGTCCGGGAATGGAACCCCCGCAGATACTGAGGAACCCCTGCGGATACTGAGGAACCCCCACGGATACATACAGAACCCCCCTCTGTATGTGTCTAGCATTGCAGCCTTACGTTGCTTCTTTTAATCGCAGGCAGCCCTCCCTCCCGTAGCAGGCCCAGTTCATAGACCCAGCTGTGGGCTGCATCCCTTACCTAGGAACCTGACCAGGAGAGAGTGCGGGTACTTTTTAAGGTACTGGATATACTTGGGCAGGTTCGAGAGGATGAAACGAATCTCTTGCTTGCTCTGCGTCTTCAGGAAGAAGCGTTTGTCGTTGCTGTGGGAAAAGGCAGGCGAGTTAGCCGCACAAGCGGTGGAGGAAGATGCGAGACTCCCCCCCACCCTTTCACAACGGCGCATGTTGCACGCACACCGCTGAGGTTGCCAGTTCGAGACTCAAAAGGCAGGACCTAGTGATGCCCTAGAGTTGCCAGTTCTCGAACTCCCTGCCAACCGTTGCTTGGCAAGAGGCCAGCTCTCGGAAATCTCTCCTTCCAGATCGGTCGACGGAGGTGGCGCCGCAGGAACGGAGCAGAGGAGAGCAGAGGTGCTCAGGGTTTCATGCCCAGACCCTGAGATCTGGGAACATAGCGCCACCTCAGTTAATCAAGTTGGATTTCATTGCAAAATCCATTTCATTGTGAAATTTCATTGCGAAATTGCGGGGGGGCTAAAAAAATCTTCTTTGCCCCGGAGAGCAGACGCCTTAGCTATACCACTGATGGGAATCAACGGGGTTAGGTGCAAGGGGGAACAGTCGGGGTGGGGGAAGGGGTACGCTTCCGGCCATCAGAAGAATCCAGCAGAGGAATCCAGCAGAAAGCAGCAGGAAGTGTCAAAAAATTTCTGAGCGCTGCAGAGACCTTCCGAATGGCACCCGTGACCAGCAAGGACCCCTTAAATGTGGCCAGCAGAGTGCAGCAGGAAGTGCCCAAAGATCTCTGAATGCCGCAGCACCCTTCCAGAAGCTGCAGGGGCCTTCCGAACGGCACCTGTGACCAGCATGGACCCCTTAAACGTGGCTGGTGGATGCTTCTGCTGGCCATTTTAAAGGGCTCAGTGCTGGTCGCAGGTGCCATTCCGAAGTTCCCCTTTGGAAGGTCTCTGCGCAGCGGATAACGAGAACAGGGGCGCGGATAACGAGAGGTAGGTAGCCATTCTGCGGATTCTGCAGTCAGATCTGCACAGAAAGAGAACTGGCCGTACCACCCTTTGCGTACGGCAGAGCGAGGGCCACCCCCTGCCCTCGGCCAATTCAGGCGCCCCCTCTCCCCGTGTTGCGGGTGGCGGGGGGGGGGCTCTCTTACGTCAGGAAGAAGTCGGCTTTGCTCTTGGAGTTGCTGATGAACTGCAGGTACGAGCTCTCGCAGGACAGGGAGTTTTGGTATTCGGAGTCCACCATGCCGAGATGGTGCCGGAACCAGGCGAACGCCGGGCCGGCGTACGTCCGCATCTCGAAGCACTGCAGGGAGGCAAAAGCGGGTCGGTCTTGGGGTGGCTGCTGCCAGTCAGGGTTGGGAACACTGCGCGGGACCGACCGAGGGACTGACTCAGCATCTTCCTACAAAGGCCTTGTGCAGAGGTGCACGTGGATTCTTGGCCTTCCACTCTCTGCAGGGTAGGAGGGCAAGGGAAGGGCTCCGGGAACCCGGAACCAGCCACGGAGCCCGCTAGGATCCGGAACGCCCGTTCCCCCTGAGTGACATCACTGCCTTCACCCCCCCTAGGAATCCGGAGTTGCTCCCTTTAACCCTCTGAGTGCCGGCCAACCAAGAAGAAAAGCTCTTTGCAGAGGAATTGGGAGGGGGGAGGAGGGAGAGTGAAATGGGCGGAGTCAGCCCTAATTTTAACTAGTGGAACTGAGTTCCCCCGCGCTCCCCCTGCATGACATCACTGCTCCTCAGCGTCCAGCGGCAACCAAAATGGCGACCGCTGGATCTTGTGGGCACCGAGGCCTGGAAAACACTGCTGTTTCCCCACTGGGCCAATAGATGTTTGGGTGCAGAACTAAGGAGCCCATGTTGGGCTGCCTGGCTTGCGAGAGGGGTTAGGATCCCCTCCAGATCTCCACCCTCCTCACACCTTCCCCACGCCCCCTCCCTCCTGCCCTGAAAAACTGCTGGCTCGGTGCCATGCAGCGTTCATGCTTCCTGCTTAAGGCAGGGGATGTAGTCTCAGAGGGCAGAAATGAGAGCCTGAACCTTTGCCCATGCGCTCTTGTCCCCTTCTCTGTGGGACGTGCTCCTACCTCGTGTAACTGCTTCAGGATTGCTGTGTAATGTGACTCAGAAAGAACGTTCTGGCAGAGAGAGAGAGAGAGAGAGAGAGAGAGAGAGAGAGAGAGAGAGAGAGAGAGAGAGAGAGAGAGAGAGAGAGAGAGAGAGAATGAATACAGTTTCAGGGCATTCTACTTTTTCATCACCATAATTCACCATCATCCCCTGCAGGGGATGGAGAGAGGGACGATCTTTTCCCTCCCTCTCGCACAACACCAAGAATTGAATGCCGGAGGAGTGGGGACAGACAAACGAAAACGATTCTTTCCCCAGCACACAGGTGATCTGTGGGACTCCTTGCCACCGGATGTGTGTGATGGCATCTGGCCTAGGTGCCTTTCAAAGGGGATAGGGCAGATGCATGGAGGAGGAAGTCCCTCGTAGGTCGTGATGGGTACCTGCAACCTCCTGGCTTTAGAAGTGGGCTACCTCTGAAGGGAGAGGCACCAGGTGTTTTGTTGTCTCGTGTGCGCCCTGAGGCATCTGGTGGGCCACTGTGAGATACAGGAAGCTGGACTAGATGGGCCTTTGGCCTGATCCGGCAGGGCTCTTAGGTTAACAAATTCTGTTTTATTTATCTCATTTTACCTCAGAAATTTACCTCAGAATGCAAGGGAGTGGCAACAGGGTGCAGGCATCTTGTTGTCTCATGTGCTCCCTGAGGCATCTGTTGGGCCACTGTGAGATACAGGAAGCTGGACTCGATGGATCTTTGGCCTGATCCGGCAGGGCTCTTCTTATGTTCTTATGAGAATTATAAGAAGGGTCTGTTGGATCAGATTTAAGGCCTGTCTAGTTCAGCGGTCTGGGCACCAGGCTATAGGCCATGATGGGTGGTGCAACCTTACTTTAGTAGTAGGCTACTTCAGAATGCCAGGTGTGAGGGAATGGCAACAGGATGCAGGCATCTTGTGGTCTCGTGTGCTCCCTGAGGCACCTGGTGGGCCACTGTGAGATGCAGGAAGCTGGACTAGGTGGGCCTTTGGCCTGATCCAGTGGGGCTCTTCTTAGATAATTCTGTTTTATTTACCTCATATTTCTCTCAAGATTTTACCTCAGAATGCCTGCTACAAGGGAGTGGCCACAGAATGCAGGCAGCCTGTGGTCTCAGGTGCTCCGAGGCATCTGGTGGGCCACCGTGAGATAGAGGAAGCTGGACTAGATGGGTCTTTGGCCGGATCCAGTGGGGCTTACGTTCACCAGATTTTTTCCAGGAAAAACACCCATTTTACTGAGGCAAGGAGTAAACTTGCAGCACATTCCTACGCATGTCTACTCAGAATTAAGACTGCCAGTCAGGGCCTGGCAATGCTGAGCTCAAGCGACCAAGCGCCCGGCTAAGCTGGCAGCAGCTTCCGATTTAGGATGACTAGCCAAGGTGCGGACTCACGATCGCCGATTTCTTCTTGGCATCGATGGCCTCTTGGACCGAGGCCCAGAGCCCGTCTTTCAGCATGCAGGTCAAGTCGTAGAACTCGTGGTCCGGCTTGATCTCAAAGAAGCCCAGGAGCTTCCATTGCTCGCGGATTTTCCAGAAGATACTATATGCGCCTCGGTGAGACTTCTTCGCCTTCTTTCTCCTCCTCCGAACCCGGGGGCTTTCACCCTGCAAGGGAAGGCAGCAGAGGGAGGGAGGGGGTCATGAGATGCGAGGAGGAACCAAGTTCAGGGGGCTTAGGACTGGTGACACTGACCAGCAGCAGCTCTGCGGGGCTTCAGGGCACCGACCGGCAGCAGCTCTGC
>JAJKFI010000127.1:742301-761715 GCA_029204185.1 Lerista edwardsae | reverse complement strand
AGAGAGAGAGAGAGAGAGAGAGAGAGAGAGAGAGAGAGAGAGAGAGAGAGCCCCGCAAACTATTCTAGACCCTGGCCAGGAGCCGCTCTCCAGGGTTTCGGGCACTGACTGGCAGCATCTCCCCACAGGGTAGCAGCTGACCACGCACATTCACCACCACCCACCAGGATGATAATGTTTCTTGGGGGAGGGAGGAATGCCACTTGCCTCCATGGTTACCTCCATGGTTGATTTCCTCAAGCAGGATCAGCCTCAGCCAATTCCGACGGGTTCAACTGAAAAACAGCAAAAAGACAGAATACCCCAGCTTAATGGCCTGTCGTCAGCACAACGGCTTGGGCTACAAGCTCAACCCCAGTATCCGCGGACCCAGTACAAGCCCGGTATCCGCGGACCCAGTACAAGCCCGGTATCCGCGGACCCAGTACAAGCCCGGTATCCGCGGACCCAGAATCTGTGGATTTGACTCATCATGGATACCGGGGGAAAGCCCCTTCGGGTTTGCTTGTCAGCATAGCCGAGGCCCTTCCATTCGTGAGGGATGCTTTGTCACGCTGCTTCCTCCACCTGCCGGACCAGCATCTCAACCCTGTGGGCTGCAGTCACTCTGGTGCGTGGAGAACTTCGTGACATCAGCCCTAATGCAGCGGAAGGAGGGAGGGAGGGAGGCAAGCAAGCACGAGGGTTGGATCGGCGACCCATCCATCAACTGGACCGGTTAAGAGACCCCTTGCCAGCTAAGAGAGCAGAAGCCAAGAGAGTGAGACAGCGGGAAGAGTGTCAACGAGCGAGCGACATTCAGCACTTTTCCCTCGACCTTGTCGCTCAGCTTAACTCCTCCATGGCCACAAGCTTGCAAAAAGGCAGATCTGCCTCTCCAAATGTTTGGATGCTGTTCAGAGATACTTGATCAATATGGCCAAAAATGAAAAGAGAGAGAGAGAGAGAGAGAGAGAGAGAGAGAGAGAGAGAGAGAGAGTATGAGGCCCCCTAGTGTCAGCATAATGGGATTTAGGGTTTGGAGAGTGACTCCTACTTTTTTTGGGAGTGCAATCCTAACCTGGAGTTCAGCCGGCACAGTTAGGCCAGCACAAGGGACCCTGTAAAGTGCGTTTGGACCACACTCTGAGCCAGGGAGGCCAGCCCACAGATGTGTGCCATCCTCCCTGACTCCAAGAGTGGTCCAAACACCACTCCCTTGTATCTGGCGTTCTGAGGTAAATTTCTGAGGTAAACTTCTGAGGTAAGTATGAGGTAAATAAAGCAAAGTCTGGCAGGCGCAAGGGACCCTGTAAAGTGCGTTTGGACCACTCTCGGAGCCAGGGAGGCCAACCCACAGACGTGCGCCGCCCTCCCTGACTCCGAGAAGGGTGCAAACGTGCTTTACGGTGGCTGTCGTGCCGGCCAAACTGTTCCGGCCTAACTCCAGGTTAGGACTGCACCCTGAATGTTGTTACACGGTGTTATTTGCAACAACTACAAAAAATTGGAAATCATCAAGGGGGGGGGAAGCATCTTTCATGCAATACGAGCACGGCAGAGCAGAACTGTGGTTAAAAGCGGAGGAGCAGGCCCCCCCCGAGGAAGGAAAAGTCTCCGGCAACCCTTCCCTTGGGACTGGTTTGCCATAGCTACTGTCTCCTTAAGAGCAGGGCTTCCCCGCCAGCATAAGCCAGTCTCCTAGCAACCTGTGGCTTTGTTGCACGCAAGGACCAACCACTGCCTTCCCGGACTGTTCGATGTCTGGGTCGTCTCCTGTTCCTGTCTTGTTCCTCGGTCCAGGGGATTCTCCCCGAAGGCGACAGCCCTGCTAAATGTCCCAAGCTCAACCTCCCCCTTGCCCGGAAGCCTCCGTCCCTGCCAACAAAGAGGGAAGCACGCTCCAGAGAACCAGCGACTACTACAAGGTGGATGAGACCCTGCCCGCCAGATTCAACTACCCGGGATGGTTTAGTGCCTACAGGTGAGAGGGGTGGTCGTACCGGGAAGATTCAAAGCACTTTAAAAGCCGCCTTATGAAGACTCCCCCTTCTGGCCGGCTGGTTGGGTATCGATTTGACCACGGCTGAATCACTTCTGACAATGGGGGAGTGTCAGTCTGGTGATGGTGGAGATGATGAGCCAGGACCCATGGGGGGGGGGACATCCTACCTGAGCCTGGGGTCAGAAGGGGGGGCCCTGGAAGCCAAAGGAGGGAGCCCCCAAATTACCTGGGATCTTACATTTTCTGATGTATCATAATTTGTCGGAATTACAATCTAACGATTGTCAGAAACTTTGTACCCCTTTGATAAAATTCCTCATGGAGGCCGTGGAGGGGGAAGAACCCTACATAAGAACGTAAGAAGAGCCCATCTAGTCCAGCTTCCTGCATCTCACAGTGGGCCACCAGGTGCCACTCCTTTCTATCCTGTCTGTGGGGAGGGAGCTATAGTAACTTCCAACCCAATCTGGGCCTTAAGAACTTGGCCTGCTGGATCAGGCCAAGGGACCATCTAGTCCAGCTTCCTGCGTCTCACAGTGGCCCACCAGATGCCTCAAGAAGCACACAAGACAACTAGATGCCTGCATTCTGTGGCCACTCCCTTGTATCTGGCATTGTGAGGTAAATTTCTGAGGTAAACACATCTGGGCCTTAAGAACATAAGAGCCCCACTGGATCAGGCCAAAGGCCCATCTAGACCAGCTTCTTGCATCTCACAGTGGCCCACCAGATGCCTCAGGTTGCACACAAGATCTCTGCATCCTGTTGCCACTCCCCTGCATCTGGCACTCTGTAGTATCCTACTTCTAAAATAAGGAGGTTGCACCACCCATCATGGCCTATAGCCCACGATGGGCATTTCCTCCAGAAATCTATCCAATCCCCCTTTTTTAAAGGCATCTAGGCCAGGAGCCATCACCACCTCCTGTGGCAGAGAGTTCCACAGATTAATGACCTACTGGGTAAAAAAGTGTTTTCCGTACCCCGTACTCAAGCCGGCCATTCTGACGTAACCTTGAATTCTGTCGTCCAGGCCGAAAGAGCGAAATCCATTGTACAGGACGACTAACATGGACTATGGCGGAAAAGCACCGACCGTACACGAAATGCCGGTAAGTACATGAAATCTTCGTTCTCTTAATGAAATAAATTATAAATAAATAAATAAATAAATAAATAAATAAATACAGTATATTATAAAATAAATATATTATAATTTATAATAGAAAATAATATATATATACATTATGTGTCTAAGAAAAATATATTAAAGTGGGCCTTTGGTACCTGTTCCACGACTCCTCGCGGATACCGAATTCAGCGGATAATGTGTGCGTACGGGAGCAGAGTCAGCGAGGCCAGCACCCAGATGTGCGCCATCCTCCCTGACCCCAAGAGTGGTCCAGACGCGCTTTATGGTGTCCCTTGTGCCAGCCTAACTCCAGGTTCCCTTTCATGGATCACTGCCTTGTCGTGGCGAAGGGGCTTGAGTAGCTCAATGAAGCTGTGAGCTATGCCATGTAGGGTTACCCAAGATGGACAGGTCATAGTAGAGAGTTCTGACTAAACGTGATCTGCTGGAGAAGGAAATGGCAACCCACTCCAGTACTCTTGCCAAGAAAACCCCATGGATTACAAAACTAAAAGGCTAAACGATATGACACTGGAAGATGAGACCCTCAGGTCGGAAGGTGTCCATTATAGTGTCACCGAAGCGATGAACAGGAAATTGGGCGAACTCCGGAAGCTAGTGGAGGACAGGGAGGCCTGGCGTGCTGTGGTCCAGGGGGTCGCGAAGAGTCGGACACGACTTAGCGACTGAACAACAACTCCAGGTTAGGATTGCGCCCTCAGACGTACCATGGTATGCTTGCTCGCCTCCGAGCTCTCTTCCACACCTCTGCTTTATTCCATTCCCCTCTTACGGCTTGAATCCAAGGGGTGGTGAAAGTGAGTAGCTGGGTGACGCCACTGCTTGAGGCGCCCACCTCAGTTGGCCTACGGGAGAGCTGCTTCCTGTTTCAAGACCGCCCGCCAGGGACAGTGTCCTCTTGTGCTTTCTTTCCCTGCAGACCTGCTACCACGTGACCCAGCACACCTTCACAGACACCCTGGTCAAGTTCGGCATGCCCAGGAACAGCGCCATCAACACGGCCTTGGAGAAGAGCGACGTGACCGGGCCGGACAATTTCATCACCGTCTTCGACACTTTCGACTTCCACCCCAGTTACAGAACTGGCGGCCCGTCCATCTGCGAGTAGCAGGCCCCAGAAGGCCCCCCACCCTTTCCCAATTCATGGCTTCCCTACGGCCCACCTTCAAACCTGTGCGGAATATCTATTTTGTGGTGCTGCTTCTGGCTTTTGACACTGGTTCTTTTGACACTGGTTCTGTGTGTCAAAAGGCACACGGTGTCTTTTGAAAAGCTGGTCCGTGCATAAGGCCATGTCTGCCTTGTGCAATCTGTCCCCCCCCCACCTCGGACTTTGGGGAGATCGCTCTGGAGTAAGCCCTTCGGAGGCCACAGCTTGGGGCGAGAGCCCTGCCTCCAGTTAAGGCCATTGCTAGCTTGACAGAGTCTCGTATTAATAATAATCTTTCCTGCCATTAAAAGGTGGAGAATCAAACTGGTTTCTGGTCTGGTTTCGCACGCGACGTGCACGCCATCTCAAAGGGTTTAGGGCGAGCCGCCAGGAACAAACGTGAAAATAAGGAAGGTGGACAAAAAACGGGAAAACACTGAATATTGGCCCAAACTGAATCCAAGGGGATGCTCCAAGCCACTCAAAGTGGGACTCTGGAGTTCAAGCGCCGAGTTGTGCCGCGGCTGAATCACATTGCTGAGCTACAGGCATCCCTCCCCCTGTATCCATAGGGATAAATTCTCCCACCCCCCCACCCCCTGTGGACCTTATACTTACTGTGGCGCCAAGCACTCATCTCTCTTCCATGGCAGCCTGTCACAGAATGCGAAAGGAACTTGAGAAGCAGTCATCTGGTGCCACAGTTAAGTATTTCAACAACTTTTTTTACAGGTAAGTTATGGGCACAGGGGACGGAGAATCACAGATAGGTGAATCCGCAGATACAGAATAAGCAGATATAGGGGGAAGGGTTCTACCTGAGGCAAAGGCTGCTATAAAAACACCCTTTGTAATGCACCGAGGGCACAATCCTAACCTGGAGTTATGCCGGCACTGTCGGGCCAGCAAAGTTTTGGCTGCCACAAGGGACAAGAGGCTGCCACAAGTATGTTTGGACCATTCTTGGAGCCAGAGCGGCCAGAACACAGACATGCACCATCCTCCCAGACTCCGAGAGTGGTCCAAACGCCACTCCCTTGTATCTGGTGTTCTAAGGTAAATTTCTGAAGTAAAATTCTGAGGTAAATTTGAGGTAAATAAAGCAAAGTCTGGCCAGCACAAGCGACACCATAAAGTATGTTTGGACCACTCTCGGAGCCGGAGCGGCCAGCAGACATGTGCCATCCTCCCTGCCTCCGAGATTGGCTAACGGCGCTTTACGGTGACCCTTGTGCTGGCCTAACTACAGGTTAGGATTGCACCCCCAGTTTCATTTGAGGGTGGAATCGGAGACCACGCTGAAAGACCTCTACTCCAATCCTGCCTGAAGCCGTGCCAGAGTATAAATGGCAACCAGGGGCTGAGAAATGGAAAGAGTGTCCCTAATCCCTTCATTCTGGGCAGATATAGGCACACCCGTCCACATCTCTCCAAGGCAACTGCCCCAGTTGGCCTCACGCAAGGGCCGAGCTTGAAAGGTGTGCCTGGACAACAAAGAGTCTGGGACACTAATCCAGGGTCCACAAGTTATCCTGCCATTTTTATGCTTTTTTCACCATTTATTTTGAGGCACAAGAGACCAGGAAGACACTGGGCCTCCCTCCCACCCACCCCGGCCACTCCTTACAAACCTGATAGCCCCCCCCCCCCAGAGCTCCGAATTGGACTACCTTGAAAAACAAACTATGCAGACACACCAGAAGATGTATCAGAGAAACATTTTTTATAACTGTGATCCGGGAGTGAACAGTAGAACATTTAACACACAATCACACACCCCTCCCCACAAGAACTCCCGTTTCTCTGCCTGCAAAGATCTGCTGGAGGAAGACACAATGGAGCGGTCCTCAGTTTGCCCTCAGATCTGGTATGGGGTCTTCAAAGAAATTTGAACAGAGACGTGAGGTGCCGACGCGGCGTTTCCCTGCAATTTTTCACGCGAATGCCCACGGAATGAGGAGCAGGGGGACATTACGGGCAGTGTAGCCCTTCTCCCCGCCCAAGAAAAAAACACTTGGTGGTAAACCCAGTTGACCAAACTGGGGCGATATAGTATTCAGAGTCCTTGGGCAGGGCAGGGTGGGACGAATGCAAACCTTTGGTTCTCCAACGTCAAGTTGAGAGATTTATGAACCAAGAATCGTGGAAACATTATTGGGCATCTTAAGAAACAAACAGCGCAATCCCAACCTGGAGTTTGGCCGGCACAACAGCCACCGTAAAGCATGTTTGGACCACTCTCGGAGTCAGGGGGGATGGCGGACGTCTGTGTGCCGGCCTCTCTGACTCCGAGAGTGGTCCAAACATACTTTATGGGGTCCCTTGCGCCAGCCAAGCTTTGCTGGCCTAACTGTGCCGGCCTAGGTTAGGATTGTGTTCTCAGTCTTAAGCACTGGAAGGGTGGAAACTAGTGACTTGGGGGAAGACAGACAGACTGGAGGAGGTTTTGAGGGTATTTTACGCGGACAGGATCCTGTGTGATGTGCTCAAAAGGCAGGAACCCCTGGCTGGACGTTAGCAGCGAGGGCAGATTCGGCACCTATTCCTGCCCTTCTGCGCCCCACTCTTTCCAAAACTTCTGGGAAGAAGGGGGTGTCTTGTTCTCCACCATTGCTTGCCTTTTAGGATTACAGGATACGTCTTTGGGGTCTACGCCTGTGCTGCTGGATTAAATGCCTTTTCCTTCCTGGGGGGTAAAAATAAAAATTAAAGTAACTCTCAGCGTTCAGTTCCGACAGCCTCTCTGCTTTGGCCCACCCCTCTGCCCTGTTCCGCTCATTCATTGGTGCAGAGGTTCAGCCAATCTGCTCCTGCCCCTGTGCGGGTGTACCGGGAAGCCCCTCCCACTGGCACAAGCGAAGCCAGCCTTGCACTGCCAGGGGGCAGGAACTTCATTGGCCAGTGGAGCAGCCGCCAGCCCTGAAGGTGGAAACGTCAGAACAAGCGATGGCTTTCATTAGGGGAGGGCCGGTTGGACCAGTGTAAACATGAGCATCACCACTAGGTGAAATGATCCTTACGATCTGCTCTATCAGAAATCTGCACTCAGAATCGGGAGGGGTTTTTGTGTGTCTGTGTGAGTGTGTCATCCAGGAACCAGAAGCTGAAATGGAAGCTGTGCCCCCCCCCCGCCCAGACAAGAAGTGCCTGAAACCAGCTGGGTTCGGTCTATTCTGGCTGCTTAGACAGCAATCCTTCTGGATAACTGTCAGGTTACTAAGAGGCAATTCATCATGTCTTAACGTTGTCCTTTCACCATATGCATAAGGATAATAAGGCAGTACTAATTCACTCAGATAGGGACGTGGCGGCGCAGTGGGTTAAACCGCTGCTGCTGGGCTTTCCGACCGGAAGGTTGGGAGTTCAAGGCTGCGCGACGGAGTGAGCTCCTGTCGCTTGTCCCAGCTCCTGCCAACCTAGCAGTTCCAAAGCACCTAAATGCAAGTAGATAAACAGGGACCACTTCGGTGGGAAGGGAACGGCGTTCCGTGCGCTATGGCGTAGAGTCATGCCGGCCACATGACCACGGAAGCTTGTCCTCGGACAAACGCCGGCTCTACAGGCTTTGAAACGGAGATGAGCACTGCCCCCTACGGTCGGTCACGACTAGACCACTCGGTTGTGGGGAAACCTTTACCTTTTAATTCACTCAGGGGGTGATCCAAATTGGAAGGTACTTGTCCAGCTGGTGAAATCTGGTGTGTGCATAATTTACCCAGCGCAAGGCACCTCGACCCGCTGCTGTGGGGCAGCACTACAGAAGGGCCCATTGGTGATGCCTGTATTGGGCTCTTGGAGACAACTAGGCCCCAGGAGCACCTGATGGTCTGCTGCTGACTCAGTAGGTCCAGGTGAGCGGTCCAGCGAGTTCCATAGGATGGGGCCACATGAGACAAGGCTCTGTCTCTTCCTGACTTTAAGGTTGGAGGACCACAGACAAGAGAGCCTCAGTTGACAAGCAGCTTCTTATGGGGAATCTTTCACACCTGTGAAAGCTCAAGAGAGCGACCAAAACAATCTCCGGGCTGGGCAACCAAAATGATGACAGCGTTTGGGGCTCTTCAGTCTAGAAAAGAGGCTCCGGGGCAGGGGGTGGGATTTGGAAGAGGCGGGGGGGGCGGAAACACACCACTGAGGGCACAGTCCTAACCTGGAGCTAGGCCAGCAAAGTTAGGCCGACACAAGGGACACGGTAAAGTATGTTCAACTCATTCTCAGAGTCAGAGGCCAGCATACAGATGTGTGCCATCCTCCCTGACTCCAAGAGTGGTCCAAACACCACTCCCTTGTATCTGGCGTTCTGAGGTAAATTTCTGAGGTAAATAAAGCAAAGTCTGGCCAGCACAAGAGACACCATAACGTATGCTTGGATCACTCTCGGTGTAAGAGAGGCCAGCACACAGACGTGCGCCATCCTCCTTGACTCCGAGAGTGGTCCAAACGCGCTTTAGAGTGGCCCTTGTGCCGGCCAAATTTTGCTGGCCTAACTCCAGGTTAGGACTGCACCCTGAAAGGGGCTTCTGAATGGCTTCCTGGGGCTTCTGGGAAGTCTTTTGTCATGGGATCAGGAGTCGAGAACTAGGTTCCGGGCCACATCCTGAGTAAAAGCACTCTTCCAACAGAGGAGAACGTACTTTTCTGTCTGTCTACTTCCTCCTGCCACAGGGCTACTGCTCTGCTAACCTCTTCATCCTCGAATTCCAGCTGGCTCCTAGTTTCTCACCAAGGACCTGTGAGAGAGGTGGCAAGACAGATAGGTGGAGATCCAAATCTTTGGCCCAGGTTGCGACCATTTCTACCTCAGAGGCGCCTGAAGGCTTGCTGTGGACTGGGAGAGCCCTCGGCTACGTGACCCAGGCTTCTCTGACATTGTTCAACAATGGCTCACACTACAGAGCAGAGAATAGAACTTACAGCCTGTCCATGGGAATGAGCACAAGACCTTCTAGTGCTCGCACGACAGGACGTTTTCTAAAAAGTCTTGGACAAAAATGTCTGGTTTTCGGATGACCAGATAAGGGGTCATCCACCTGGATCTGAGCATTTTTACACTGCTTTTCAACTTAACAGGAAACAAAACAGGAAGGAGGCAATAACAAGAATCAACTGCAATGTAACGCACCCAAATCAAGTCTGGGACCTGCTCCTAAGTTGGACATCTAAAAGCTGACTGCATTTGGCACTGGGCATGGGATTCTGCAGAGGGGATTGTGCAAAAGGCGCCGGGGGGGGCATGATTGAGACATACAAAATTATGCATGGGAGGGATAGAGTCGATAGAGGGATGTTCCTTTCCCTCTCTCACAACACCAGAACCAGGGGACATCCACTCAAATTGAGTGTTGGGAGACTGACAACAGATAAAAGGAAATACTTTTTTACCCAGCGGGTAATTAAGCTATGGAACTCCTTGCCACAGGTGGTGGGGATGGCATCTGGCCTAGGTGCCTTTCAAAGCGGATTGGACAGATTTCTGGAGGAAAAGTCCATCGTGGGCTACAGGCCTTGATGGGTGGTGCAACCTCCTTACATTAACAGTAGGCTACTTCAGAATGCCAAGTGCAGGGGAGTGGCAACAGGATGCAGGCATCTTGTTGTCTCCTGGGCTCCCTGAGGGAACTGGTGGGCCACAGGAAGCTGGACTAGAGGGGCCCTTGGCCTGATCCAGCAGGGCTCTTTTTATGTTCTTAAATCACAGCGGATGCTTGCCCTTTCCCATATCACACTCCTGCTTCCGGACTTGAAAAAGAGGGGAGTGGAAGTGTGGAGGATGAGACTGGGCTCGGTCAGTCCCACAGCCCACCTCCACATTCTAAAAAGAGGAGGTGGCTCATCTTATTTTTGTTGCCACCACCAAGACCAACCTTGGTGGGGGCAGCCAACTTTTGGGAGGAGACCTTGCGTTGTGGTTCAGGGGCGGGGGGAAGAGAAGGTGGTTTCAGCACAACGTCTACCTGCAGAACTCTCCTCCTACCCTGCACTGCTAGGGTCTTGCTTGCGAGGAGCTGCGCTGGTGACAAGGCGATGTAAGGCGAGACTCTCCATCCTGGGTCGATGGAGGTTACGGAACTTACAGAGCTGGAAAAGGAGAACAAAAGCAGCACATGTCAATATTGGGGGGGGGATGGACAGGGAGACTTTCTCGGGTATGTGGCACGCTTTGAGAGCCACAGTCTAAACAGTTAAAAGACCATTCTCAACTATGATGGTGCGTGTCTGTGTGCTGGCCTTTCTGACTCTGAGAGTGGTCCAAACATGTTTGATGGTGCCCCTTGAGCTGGCCAGACTTTGCTTTATTTACCTCATATTTACCTCAGAATTTTACCTCAGAATCGGAGTTGGGGAGGATGGCACACATCTGTGTGTGCTGGCCTCTCTGACTCCGAGAGTGGTCCGAACACACTTGACGGTGTCCCTGGTGCTGGCCAAACTTTTCTTTATTTACCTCATATTTACCTCAGAATTTTACCTCAGAACTCCAGATACAAGGGAGTGGTGGTTGGACCACTCTCGGAGTCAGGGAGGATGGCGCACGTCTGTGTGCTGGTCTCTCTGATTCCGAGAGTGGTCCAAACATACTTGACAGTCCCTTGTGCTGGCCAAACTTTGCTGGCCTAACTATGCCAATTCCAGGGTAGGATTGGGCCCCTATCGTCGTCCCAGAGACAGCGAGTTAGCATGTAAGCAGAAAGTGAGGGGTTTTGTCTATAAGCCTCTTGAAACACAGAACTGATTGTCTTTCGAAGCAGCCCCAGCGAATGAATGGACGAGTGCACACGTTGGCAGCTGTGACCCCAAAGGGAAGCAGACATCACCGGAGATGACTTCCGCTTTCACGGTCCATGAACCCAGTTTATTAAATCGTATAAATGTATGAATAACGCCACCATTTCTTATATACAAAACAAGTTCTCTTAAGTTAAAAAGTGCTCCTTAAAATCACACGGTGTCGAATTCACAAGCTACAAAGGTCGACCAAAAAAAAAAAAAAATGACGTTGTACAAAACGACGCCCGCACACACTCACACACCCCAACACTCTCTTCAAACCATAAGGTTCCAGTTCAGAAAAGGACAAATTCACAATTGGGATTGATTGGAAAAGGACAGGCAGACTGGACCTGTAGGAGCAGCATCTTCTAAACTGGCCATCTCCGAACTCCAGCCCATGGGTGCACCAGAATAATTGTTCCGGGTGCAACGTGGCAAAGCCTTAATGTTCCGCCCCACATCCACCTTCATTCATGCCAGATCGCTGCATTCCTACAGGGTCGTAACACTCCCTGTGTGGGACCACCCATTTACCAAAAAGAGTGCTTTTGGCGCCGTATGTTAAAGTACGTTTGGACCACTCTCGGAGTCAGAGAGGCCAGCACACAGACGTGCGCCATCCTCCCTGTGGTCCAAACACCACTCCCTTGTATCTGGCGTTCTGAGGTAAATTTCTGAGGTAAATAAAGCAAAGTCTGGCCGGCACAAGGGCCACCGTCAAGTATGTTTGGACCACTCTTGGGAGTCAGAGAGGCCAACGCACTGACAGGCGCCATCCCCCGACTCCGAGAGTGGCCCAAACGCGCTTTACGGTGGCCCTTGTGCCGGCCTAACTCCAGGTTAGGACTGTGCCCTCGGTAATGATCCAGCGCGGAGGAGGATGGTTGTGGGGCGGAAAGGTAAGGCTTTGCCACACATGCACCGCCCAGAATGATTATTCCAGTGGAATTTGGGCTGCGGTTTGGAGACCACTGAACCCAGGACCGAGCGGGATCCCCATTCTGAACTACAACCTGCTTTCCGACTGCGTTTCCCTTGCAGAAAGAGACCAGCTCTGCTCCTGCTGAAGACAGGGGACAAGACCCCGAGCGCTTGGAACAAGTGTGTGGTTCTTCGGATCGAGGCACAGAGCAGGTCTTATTGCATGTGTCAGTCAGGCCACAAATAAATAGTATATATATATATATATAAAAGACAAGACAAAGGAGCACACAGGAGACTGTCCGACATCAGCTTCATTTTGAGGGATCCTTCCCCAAAACGTGCTTCTGTAAGTGGGCCGTTTCCAATTTCAGGAAACGTTTAGGTAGGGGCGATGAGCTTGTTAATTTACGCATTTTATGCCAAATTTAAAGCCGGACAAACCGCCACTTTCGGCATCGTCTGTTACAGCAAACGTGGTAAACCATGCTGTAAGTGTTGTAAAAAATAATTTTTAAAAAGCTTTCCTTAAAGCGCTTTGCACTTATGTATATACATTTTTTAATCCCACCAAAATAGAGAGGAAAATTGAGTTGTGCGTGTCACTGGAGACACAGCTCTTCGCACTGGTGTGCAGGAGAGGGCACAAGGTTTGCACACCTTTCCGGCTGCAGGTGCTCAGAAGACACTGACCTGAATGGGAGGTTCCACAAGCTCAACGTTTGTGACGCAGAGATTAACCTTTGCTTTGCAAGAGGGGCTGTCTGTGACTGGAAATGTATCTGCAGCGGGAGACCACATTCACCACGGACATGGGGACACGCCTGTGTAAAATTCTCGCCTCTTCCAACGTGCAGGTTAATCGCTACGCCGGATAAAGGGCGCAATCCTAACCTGTAGTTATGCCGGCACAAGTTAGGCCAGCAAAGTTTGTCTGGCACAAAGGCCACCGTAAAGCATGTTTGGACCACTCTGGGAGTCAGGGAGGATGGTGCACATCTGTGTGCTGGTCTCTCTGACTCCGAGAGTGGTCCAAACATACTTGACGGTGTCCCTTGTGCTGGCCAGACTTTGCTTTATTTACCTCATTACATATTTACCTCAGAATTTTACCTCAGAAATTTACCTCAGAACACCAGATACAAGGGAGTGGTGTTTGGACCACTCTCGGAGTCAGGGGGGATGGCGCACATCTGTGTGCTGGTCTCTCTGACTCCGAGAGTGGTCCAAACATACTTGACGGTGTCGCTTGTGTCGGCCAAACTCTGCCGGCCTCACTCCAGGGTAGGATTGCGCTCAAAGTCAACTGCAGCAGCCTTCTCGAGTTGCCTTGGAAAGGATTAAACCATTTTAAAGAAAAGGAACCCCAAGTACTTACAACGAGGAGGGCTTGCAGGGGGGCTGCTCTGCCACGGGGCCATCGATAAATTCAGCAGAGCCTCCCTCTAAAACGTCCTGTGCTCGTCTCCCTGCTAGCCTATCTGGACTGGCCAAGGCGTTCTCTTTCAAAGGTAAGCAACGAGGGGTGCTGGGGAGACTACGCTCTTCTCCACTGGCGCTGTGCCCGTGGGTCGGCCCTTCCTCTTCCTCACCTGGGACCTCCAAGTGCAAAGGTTCTGCGCTAACTTTGGCCTCTCCGAGGTCACCTATGTTGGGTGCCTGCAAATTAGGGCCTTGGCTGGCCGCAGTACCAGAAGGAGGCTCCAGCACTCCGGCGGAACTCCTCGCCACAAGACCGAGTGCTTCCTCGCACAAAGGGGACGCCTGTCTCTTTCTAAGCCTTTCGGGAGCAGACGGCTGCAACTGATCTGCTGTCGGTAAGTCTGCCTCGCTCAGTCCTGCCTCGCCTCTGGAACCCGGAACCCCTCTCTGCAGAGCTGGGTCGCGCCGTCTGCTCAGCACACTTGCTGCCGAGATAACCCCCTCCCTCTCGAGCACCGACACCCCGAGGTGTCTTTTCCCCACTGCCACAGCTGTCTTCTTATTGTGAGCGCTTTTGAGGCCCGCTATAAACTTGCTGGAAAGCTTGAACTCGTGCAGATTCTTCCTTTTCAAGGGCTTCGCGTAGTTTCGCAGTTTACGGTCGGTGGCCCCGCCCTTCCCAGGAGGAAGGCTTCTCTGAGCAAGCTGGGGAACAGCTTGGTGATCTCCTGCAGGGCTTCGTGCAGGCGAATCGGTACCCTCGGCCTGCACAACGCCCGGGTTGGTCTGCAGCTTCCCCGGGGGCAGGGTGCTCGCGTCTTCCACAAGGGCCACCGTACGCGGAGAGTTTCCCGGAGCCTTCAGCGCACACCTCAACTCAGCGGCCGGCGGGCCCACCTTCTCGACCTTTCTCCTCCGCTTTGGTGGGGCGCTGTCCTCGGCCCACAACAGCCGGCGCTTTGCTTTCAGGGGCGCGGTTTGGGGCTTCGCTGCTCCCGGGGGCCTGACGGTTCGGTCCGCTTCCGCGCCACTGGCGGCGTCTTTGGCCTTTTCTGCCAAGAACTTCCGGATCTCTTGTTCGATGCTGTCGTCGCTGTCTACGGAGCTACTGTCGTCTACCAGGGACGGGGCCGCCCACCGACTCGGCGTGGTTTTCCCCGTGTCCGGCCCGGATTTCGGCGGGCCCTCCTTTTTACACTCCAACGCCAGTGGGGCGGCCTTGGCACTTTGGGGCGTCCTCCTGACAACGGTCGGAGGCCTTGACTTTGACTCCTCCTCTCCATCGTCTCTCTGTGGTTGGGCGAGGCAACTTTTTGGCAAGGGGCCAGCTCTGGACCTGCGATCTTGGCTCCCACCAAGCTTATCCTCAAAAACCAGCGTCTCTGCGTCCCCAAATCTCACTTTCTTCTTGCCCGGAACCCTTTGGTCTTTGGGCTTCTTTCTCAGCCTCCGCTTCGACCGCAAGAGGTCCTTGATGGCCGTGTCCAGGTCCTCGTCGCTGTCCAAGGAGCTGCTCTCGTCGCCCGCGCCATACTTCTGCGGCGCACGTGTCGCCGTCTTCGAGTGGCCGCGACGTCCCTGCGGTGGAGGTCTTGCAAAACCGACGGAACTCGACGCGGCCAGAGCGTCCTGTGGGCACCCACCAGCCTCCGCGGTTTCACCCGCTTTCGGAATGTCTGGACGTGGGGACGCCAACGGTTTCGAACAGTCCTCAGGGCTCCGTCCCGCCTCCGACAGTGCCTCTGGCTTGTCCTGAATTTGCTGGGGCCCTTGGCTTTCCCTCCTAAGCCTCTTTCTCCGGCTCAGCGAGCGCTGCCACGTCCTGCAGGCGGAGCGCTTGGGGCTCCTGCCCTGATCTCCAGGCTGACGAGAGGACGACGGACTTCGGACAGCACGCCGGCTTCCGTCGGATTTCGCCGTCAAGCGTCCCGCCTGCGCTTTGACGGCCAGAAACGCCCTGATCTCTTTCTCGATGCTGTCGTCGCTGTCCACGGCGTTGCTGTCGCTCTCCTGGCGGGAAGGCGGCGCGCCCGGGGCTTCCGCGAGTGTCCTGGGCTCACTCCCCCCGCAAGGGGGAGGCAAGATGGCCTTGGAGATGTCCAGAATGGCTTCTGCGCACATCAGCTCGGCAGCAGTGTCCACGCGGCTCGAGGCCTGGAATGCCACCGTGCGGCTGGCAAAGCGGTTGGCCGCCGGGGCGCGACGCCTGCCCTTTTCCAGCTCCCCACAAGCCGCCCCAAGCCTGCTTGGCCCTGTGGCCTGCCAAGTCAACCGTCTGCCCCTTGCCCTGCGAGGGGTTGCCGGCAAGGCGCTTTCCGCCGAACGGATCTTCAGGCTCGTGGCTACGTCGGCCACCCCTTCCGCCTGCCACGCCTCTTTCCAAAGAGCGGGGCAGCCTGTTCGGGAGCCGGCCTCTCTTTTCACCTTCTCGAGCTGGTAAAGCCGAATCGCTTCTTCGATGCCGTCGTCGCTGCTCGAATCGGAGGCCTCGGCGCTCTGCCCTTGCCGGGCTTCCCGAAGCTTTGGCCCGATTTGGCCTTCTCCGTTCCGCGGTGGCACGCAGGAATGGCCGGCGACCCATCCGGAGCACGCCTGGCTTGCTCGTCTGAAGTCTGCGGGCTCTTCCAGGGAGCCCGGCTGCAAGCGTTTTGGGGGAGCAGGGCCGCTCTGCGGCTCAGAAAGCTGTCTCGGGAACAGCGGCTTCCCTCCTCGTCTGACGGAACTCCTGTTCAGGCACTCAGCGCTTTCCTTCTGGTTCCTCAACGCCAACGTCTCGGGGGCCACTTTCTGATCAAGCCTCTTTCCCTCTCCTGCGGGCTGCGTCGTCCTCTCTCGCCGCCTCTTCTCGTTCAAGAACTGCTCGATTTCGGCTTGGATGCTCTGCTCAAAAGAATCGTCGCTGCTCGTGCTGCAAGGGGAGGGGGCCTCCCGGACAGCTTCATCTCCCAAGTAACCGGGGGCCAGGTGCCGATGGACCACCTCTGCCTTGGCAGGGAATATTTTGCAAGCGGCATTCCACGACGGATAGTCCTCCTGGAGCCTTTTGCCTCTGTCCACGCTGTGCAAGCTTTTGGCGCTGCTTGGCAAACACTGAGCATCCCGGCTTTTGTTCCGCAGATACTCCTGAATGGCTTCCTCGATGTCCCGGTCCACGGAATCGTCGCTGTCGGAATTCAACGAAAGGGGGCCAAACTCGGCGCTCTCTTCCACCTCCATGCCATCTGAGTCGGCCGGGCAGTGGCGCTGGACAAACGCCAAGTGTTCTTGCAACGCCTGGCCGCCGCCTCGCACCTTGGCCCCTTTCCGCTTCTTCTGCGCAAGGCAGCCATATTTGCCGCCGGCGCCCAACGACGATTCATCGCTCTGCAGATTGCTGATGATCATCTGAACTTTGGCGCTGACGGCCGTCCGAGCGAGGTCATCTTCCGACTCAGAGAAGCAGATGGGGTACCGACAGCTCCTCGATGGGGAAAAGGGCTCCCATTTTCTTTGGAGGGCAACCAAAGGAGGGGATTTCATAAGAAACATCCTAGCCGGTCACCCGCATTCCGACAAGGGTTTCCTGCTTTCAGGCAAGCTGTGCTTCCGTCCTAAAAGAAACCACAAAAGCGTCATCGCTGCACTGTGTTAGCAAAAGAAAAATAACACCACTTTCTGCACTTCTCATTTTTGTAAAACAGAAAAAAACAAACACCCAAATCTGGGAAAACCTATCAGTGCAATCCTAATCCTAACCACAAATTAGGCCAGCAAAGTTTGGCTGGGACAAGGGACACCATAAACCATGTTTGGACCACTCTCGGAGTCAGAGAGGCCAGCACACAGACGGGCGCCATCCTCCCCGACTCCGAGAGTGGTCCAAACTTGCTTTAAGCGTTTAGTTTGCCAGCCAAACTTTCTTGGCCTAACAGTGCTGGCCTAACTCCAGATTAGGTAAAAGGTAAAGGTTTCCCCACGACCGAATGGTCTAGTCGTGACCGACTGTAGGGGGCGGTGCTCATCTCCGTTTCAAAGCCTGTAGAGCTGGCATTTTTGTCTGATCATGTGGCCAGCATGAACGCCGTTCCCTTCCCACCGAAGTGGTCCCTATTTATCTACTTGCATTTTTTAGGTGCTTTCGAACTGCTAGGTTGGCAGGAGCAACTCCAGATTAGGATTGCACTCTAAAACAAACTTCACCCAACCCTCCCTTTGAATTTTACACACGTTCTCCTAATTACTCAGCCTAACAGTATTTTAGCAGCAGATGTTTGCCTAATAACTAGCATTGCCAACTGATGTTGTTGTCAAACCATCGTGGTCCCGCAAATGATTGATCCACCAAGCAAATTATCATAATTCCAGCTTCACTAATTTGTTTCTTACAAGCTCCCCCAGCTGCAGAGAGATAATTAATACAGGTGGACCCCTGTATCCACGGATTTTATATCCACAGTTTCAATTATACACAGATCAGGGTCATAAGAACATAAGAAGAGCCCCGCTGGATCAGGCCAAAGGAAAGGCCCATCTAGTCCAGCTTCCCGTAACTCACAGCAGCCCACCAGGTGCCCCAGGGAGGCATGAGACAACAAGATGCTTGCGTCCTGTTGCCACTCCCTTGCACCCGGTACTCTGAAGTAGCCTACTACTAATGTAAGGAGGTTGCACAATCCATCATTGCCTATAGCCCACAATGGACTTTTCTTCCAGAAATCTGTCCAATCCCCTCTTAAAGGCATCCAGACCAGATCCCATCACCACCATCACTTCCCATAAAGGGAAGGGTCCCTTTAACCTTCCTTTATTCTTTCTTTGGGTTGCTTAAAAATCTTCTTGCTCGCTTTTATCCACGCTTTCAGGTATCCACGGGGCCCCCAGGAACCTATTCCCTGCGGATACCTGGGCATGCCTGTACACCTGAGAGCACTTCTGCTGCAGAACAGCAACCCAAGCCCATCACGTTTATAGGGAATTCCCATTACAGAAGATGGCTCCTCTGTGCCCAAGTCTGAAAATAACCCGAATGGGTGCTAAAAGTTATTAAGGGCGCCATCCTAACCTGGAGTGAGGCCGGCACGGTTAGGCCAGCAAAGTCTGGCGGGCACAAGGGACACCGCCAAGCACGTTTGGACCACTCTCGGAGTCAGATTGGCCAGCACACAGATGTGCGCCATCCTCCCTGACTCCGAGAGTGGTCCAAACACGCTTTACAGTGTCTCTTGTGCCAGGCAAACTGTGATGACCTAATTGTGCCGGCCTCACACCAGGACAGGACTGCACCCCGAATGCTGAGCAATGTGCAAAGGCAGCCCTTGTTGCCATTGGCGGCGCCCGGCAGAAGCCTGGGCCGTTGCGGCCCAACCTACCTCGCAGGGTTGTTGTGGGGCCAAAAAGGAGGTGTTAGAACCACGTGCACCACCCCTGAACTCCTTGGAGGGAGGGCGGCATTAAGAACCAGCCAACACACGCAGGAGGAGGAGAGCTGTGCGAGGGCGCCACCCCCCTTCCTCCCAATTCGGATTAAAATGCGTGCCTTTCCCAGGCTTGAACCGGTTTGGGAGGGGCCCTGAGCTTTGCTCCGATTCCCTCCCCTTCCCACCCATCCACCTCCTTTTTGGGGTCTTGCAAAAGACCCACCTCTTGCAAGAGAGGCGTGCAAACGGCGGGAGGAGGGCTAGCCCACCCCGCGCCACCCGCGCCCGGGTTGGCGGAGCGACGCCGGCTTCACTCCGGTTTCCACGCGGTTTGCACCAGGAGGCGCCCGCGGAGAGAGCAGCCTCGCCCGCAACGTTCCAACCCCTGCACACAACGCCCCCCCCCAGCACGTGG
This sequence comes from Lerista edwardsae, assembly GCA_029204185.1. Classification (NCBI taxonomy): domain Eukaryota; kingdom Metazoa; phylum Chordata; class Lepidosauria; order Squamata; family Scincidae; genus Lerista; species Lerista edwardsae. Next base: position 742,503 of record JAJKFI010000127.1, on the reverse strand, counting down.
CGCCTGCAGGGCCCTGAGGCCCCCCCCCCCGCGCGGGCGGGCGGGCGGGCGGGCGGCCCCCGCCCCCGCTCTCCAGCGGCGGCGGCGGTTGCCACGGCAACCGCGAGGCCTACCGCGCGCCCCGGCGCCTCTCCGCTGCTCGCGGCCGCCTCACCTGCCCGCCAAGCCGGCTGGGAGAAGCGGGGAGGCGGCGGCGAGGCGG
>JAJKFI010000127.1:730817-741901 GCA_029204185.1 Lerista edwardsae | reverse complement strand
GGAGGGAGGAGCTGGGCTGCCGCCGCCGCCGCCGGCTGCTGCTGCTGCTCCGCCGCCGGCCCCGAGGCAGCCCAGCCAGCCAGGGGCCAGGCGCCGCCCGCGGGGAGGGCTCCGGGCCGGGGGCGGGGGCGGGACCGGGCGGCCAGCGGCTCCGAGGAAGAGGAGGAGGAGGAAGAGCGAGAGCCCGCGCCCCGCGCTCATGATTTGGGGAGGGGGGAGTGCAATGCACAATACGTTATGCGCCATGCACAGCCCCCCACCCTGGGAGAGGGGTGCTTTGGGGGTGGGGGGGGGGCTGTGCATGGTGCGTTAGGCATTATGCAGGATGCGCAGCCCCCCACCCCGGGAGAGGGGTGCTTTGGGAGTCGAGGGGGCTGTGCATTGTGCATTAGGCATTGTACTCCCCCCCCATCATGAATGGGGGTGTGTGTCTCACTCTTTCTCCTCCTTCTCTTCCTCCTGCGGCTGGGGCGGCGGTGCAAGATTGGGGGGCTTGGAAGGGGAGCCTGCGCAAGATTCAAGCGCGTCCCCTTGGTGCCCCCCAGGTGCATCTTTCAAGTGCTGCAGCAGTCAGTCAGCAACAACAATAATACTGTTTCAGGGCTGCAGGCCCTGAAAGGTGATTGTTATTAGGCATATTACCTGAAAGGTGCATAATACGATTTCACGTAATTCTATCATCATCATCATCATCATCATCATCATCATCACCCAAACTCCAGGAAACACAGACATTGACTGGAACCGACGAACGGATACAGGTCTCAGCTTGAAACCAAAGAACGGGCATGCCTCAGTATCTGCTGGGTTCTGTTCTGGACCCCTTCATGGATACCTGATACGTCTGGGGCTCTTCAGCCTAGAAAAAAGGCACCTGAGGGGGGACATGATTGGGACATACAAAATTATGCACGGAAGGGATAGAGTCGATAGAGGGATGTTCTTTTCCCTCTCTCAAAACACCAGAACCAGGGGGCACCTGCTAAAACTGAGGGTTGGGAAAGTTAAAACAGATAAAAGGAAGTACTTTTTTTTATCCAGCGGGTAGTTAATCTGTGGAACTCTCTGCCACAGGAGGTGGTGATGGCATCTGGTCTAGATGCCTTTAAGAGGGGATTGGACAGATTTCTGGAAGAAAAGTCCATCGTGGGCTATAGGCAATGATGGATTGTGCAACCTCCTTACATCAGTAGTAGGCTACTTCAGAGTACCAGGTGCAAGGGAATAGATGCAAGCATCTTGTTGTCTCATGCCTCCCTGGGGCACCTGGTGGGCCGCTGTGAGATACAGGAGGCTGGACTAGATGGGCCTTTGGCCTGATCCAGCAGGGCTCTTCTTATGTTCTTATGATACTGCGACAAGTTTAAAAAAGATGTGTTCAATGTTCCCCTATCTTTTTCATAGGCGTCCCAGTATTCATGGTATCCGCGGATAACTGGAACCGTGGATACTGAATCAGTGGATTCTAGGGCATGCCTGTATCCGCCAGATCAATGGTATTCAAACTTTTTTTAGACCAGGACCCACTTTTTAGAATGGCGCTTGAGTCGGGACCCACCGGAAGTGATGTCAGTAAGCTGAGGTTGTGGCAGGAAGTGACATCATCAAGCAGGAAATGCCATCACTGTGACATCATCAAGTGACACTCCTGGAATGCAAACTGGCATTCCTGAACGGCATGCCATTGTACAACCAGGAAACATCCCTGGCAAAATATGATGTAAAAAGCACTGAACTGAAAAGAAAATTTTAAAAACACCCTCGCTTGAAAATTCAAACTATGAACACTCACAAAAGGAATATACCAAAAGTAAGGTCTGCAGTTTCCATGATGGCTGCTCCCAGCTTTCCTCGACCCACCTGACATCAGATCGTGACTCACCAGTTCTGACCCACAGTTTGAATAACACTGCACTAGATATCGGCTTTTATGATGCTCTAAAAGTGGGGTCTTTAATTATCAATCCAGCAGGGCTCTTCTTATGTTCTTATGGAGAGCAGACACTTGAATGAGAGCATTTATGGGCGGACAGTGGTCTGAAAAAGCTCTCATCAGGCTCTATTAATGGGGCGGTTGGTGACAACTCCCCCCCCCCAGGCTATCCCTGGGAGTCAGCCACATTGAATACAGTGGGACTTACTTAGGGCACAATCCTAACCTGGAGTTAGGCCGGAACAGTGAGGACAGCAAAGTTTGGCTGGCACAAGGGCCACCGTAAAGCGCGTTTGAACCAGTCTCGGAGTCAGAGAGGCCAGCTCACAGATGTGAACCATCCTCCCCGACTCCGAGAGTGGTCCAAACGCCACTCCCTTGTATCTGGCATTCTGAGGTAAATTTCTGAGGTAAATATGAGGTAAATAAAGCAAAGTCTGGCCGGCACAAGGGCCACTGTAAAGCGCGTTTGAACCAGTCTCAGAGTCAGAGAGGCCAGCTCACAGATGTGTGCCATCCTCCTTGACTCCAAGAGTGGTCCAAAAGCACTTTACCGTGCCCCTTTCGCTGGCCTAACTCCAGGTTAGGATTGTGTTCTTAGACATGTCTAGGATGGTGGTAACAGTCTCTTCCCTGCACCGGCAGAACATCCTGGTGGCAGATCGATTTTTCCTCTCAGCAAAGGCACCCTGTGTCCTTGTGTTAGGTGCACTTTAATTATCTGTTCGGTATAGAGTTGTCGCCTCCCTTTTGACAAGTAAAAGCCCCCAGGGAAGCTTGTAACAAAAGAAAGAAAGTACCAAGCCAGGCCTAGCCTAAGCCATCAGTGAACACGATCAAGGAAAAAAAATGAGTATCACTGGCACAGGAAGTAACATGCAGAACTGTTTAAGGCTGCAATCCTGTCCGCAGTTACCTGTGAGGAAGGCCTCATGGACTCTAATGGGATTTACTTCAGGCCGCAAGTCCTGCTGAGATGGTGATGCTATAGTAGCTTCTTTCCTGGAAGGGAGATGAGCATCCATTTTCCGTGGGAAACGTTTGCACCACCATGAGGCCATGGATGCCCTGCAGGAAGGGATAAAGTGTGGGTTAAAAATGGATAAGAACGTGGAAAATGAAGATATAGGCAAACACCTCCTTGTGTGTCGTGCCTCCTCTCTTGCTTGTGTGCCGTGCCTCCTCTCTTGCTGGTTTCGGGCTCAATAGGGTGAGAGAAAAGGTTCTTTGGGGCAGGCTTCTCTGCCCGGATATGCCCCAGGAAGAGCTGGAAAGCAGGGCAGAGTATTGGCTATTGGCCAATGGAGCAGGGTGCCACCTGTCTACTCTCCAACTAGACTGCATGAAGAAAACCTGCAGCGTTTGGGGCTCTTTAGTCTAGAAAAATGGTGCCTGAGGGGGACATGATTGAGACACACAAAATTATGCATGGGAGGGATAGAGTCGATAGAGGGATGTTCTTTTCCCTCACTCACAGTACCAGAACCAGGGGACATCCATTGAAATTGAGTGTTGGGAGAGATAAAAGGACATACTTTTTTTTTTTACCCAGTGGGCAATTAAGCTGTGGGACTCCTTGCCACAGGAGGTGGCGATGGCATCTGGCCTAGATGTCTTTAAAAGGGGACTGGACAGATTTCTGGAGGAAAAATCCATCCTGGGCTAGAGGCCATGATGGGTGGTGCAACCTCCTTACGTTAACGAAGAATGCCAGGTGCAAGGGAGTGGCAACAGGATGCAAGCATCTTGTTGTCTTGTGTGCTCCCTGAGGCGTCTGGTGGGCCACGGTGAGATGTAGGAAGCTGGACTAGATGGGCCTCTGGCCTGATCCAGTGGGGCTCTGCTTATGTTCTTAGGATTGCTGATTCTATTTACCTCACATTTACCTCAGAAATTTACCTCAGGATGCCAGGTGCAAGGGAATGGCAACAGGATGCAAGCATCTTGTTGTCCTGTGTGCTCCCCTGAGGCGTCTGGTGGGCCCCTGTGAGATGTGGGAAGCTGGACTAGATTGGCCTTTGGCCTGATCCAGTGGGGCTCTTCTTATGTTCAAACGTTCTTAAGTACCTGCAGGAGCCGTTCTGTCCTCTGGGAGTGGAGCCATGGGATCTAGACGGCCACCACGCAAGGAGGGTGGAGCCAGGAAAGTGCGGAGGGACCAGCCAAGGCTGGGAGCGTGTAAGGAGTTGGCCAGGGATGAGAAAGAGCTGGCTAAGCCATGGAGAAGATTTTAGGATGCTATCAATCCCTGACTTTATTCCTCTTCCCGGAGGCCCGGGAGAGGAAGAGCTACAGGCAGGGGGTTGGAATAGATGACTTCATGGTCTCCCTTACAACTCTGATTCTACAGAGGGAGACAGTTCTGAGCCCTATGTGAACTGTTGAGTCTACACTAGCCACTGGAATCCCAATAAGGGGCAAGCGCCCCAGATCGCTTCCCCTCCATAGGGCCCCTGACATCTTTTAAAAATTTTTTCCATTTAAAAATAGATGTAACCATTTCTGTCCCTCCTCCCGCCCCCGGTCGCAAATCAGTTTAGGTAAACCGGCGTTGTCACAGCAGACGACGACAATTGTATGAAATCGTCAAGAGATAAAATGCTCAGCCGGCTGTGGCACGCCAAACACAAAGCTCCTGAATTAATGTTGTGTTGGAGCGGAGATAAAAAGCATTACCCACCTGTTCTAATAGGCACAGGTTGTCAACAATGTGAGCGGGTTACTGATGTTCTGGGCAGCGCATCACAACTTTCCGGCATGCTGCGCTAAGACTTCGCAACGCCTCTTTGTTGTGCAGGGGTCCACTTTTCCAAGTCTTGCCTTTTGTGGGCCAGAAGAAAGACGGCAGCGTTTGGGGCTCTTCAGTCTGGAAAAAAGGCGCCTGAGGGGGGACATGATCGAGACATACAAAATTATGCATGGGAGGGACAGAGTCGATAGAGGGGTGTTCTTTTCCCTCTCTCACAACACCAGAACCAGGGGGCATCCGCTAAAACTGAGGATTGGGAGAGTTAAAACAGATAAAAGGAAATATGTTTTTACCCAGCGGCTAATTAATCTATGGAACTCCTTGCCACAGGGGATGGTGATGTCACCCTAGGGTGAACCCTAGATGCCTTTAAAAGGGGACTGGACAGATTTCTGGAAGAAAACTCCATCATGGGCTATAGGCCATGATGGGTTGGGCAACCTGCTTACATTAATAGTAGGCTACTTCACAATGCCAAGTGCAAGGGAGTGGCAACAGGATGCAGGCATCTTTTTGTCTTGTGTGCTCCCTGAGGCATCTGGTGGGCCACTGTGAGATGCAGGAGAAGCTGGACTAGGTGGCCCTTGGCCTGTTCCTGCAAAGCTCTCATAATGTTCTTAAGGCTATTATTTATCCCAGAATGTTACCTCGGAAATTTCCCTCAGAATGCCTGATACAAGGGAATGGCAATAGGATGCAGGCATCTTGTGGTCTTGAGTGCTCCTTGAGGCATCTGGTAGGCCACTGGGAGATGCAGGATGCTGGACTAGGTAGGCCCCTGGCCTGATCCAGCAGCGCTCTTCTGATGTTCTTTTGGGGAGCTTTGTCAGAATGACTGGGTCACACTGGGGCAAAGCCTGGTTCCTTTTGGGGGGCTGCAATCTTTCTTTTGGCCACTGGATGTCAGACTCCGAACACGGAGCTGATCGGCTTCAGCAAATAGCCAGGGAAAGCATGAAAAAGCGTCTGGAACAGGAGGGGGAAGACTCATCATCCATTCCTATTAGTACCCCTGTGATCTGATCTCCAAAGCATTATGCCTTGTCTGGAGGACGGGAAGCTGCCTAATGGATGGAGACGTTTCATTTTCCAGGCGGGAAAAATCGGCCCCAGAAGGGGAGGAGGCCGAAGAAGCTGGCAAGGCTTACAGTCTGTGCGTGGCAATCTTTTTTTGAAGGGCAGTCCAGATTCCAGGGATGGACTTGTCTTTGTTTAAGGTTGGATCCCCATCTCTGCCCAAGGACCACCAATTTTATTCCTCTGCCCTCCTTTTCTCAGGCCTGGAAGGGGGAAGTCTGCACTGGTTCTGGGCCGGCACAAGGGACACCGTCAGAGGGACACACGAGGGACATGGATGTGCGCCATCCTCCCCGACTCCGAGAGTGGTCCAAACGCCACTCCCTTGTATCTGGCGTTCTGAGGTAAATTTCTGAGGTAAAATTCTGAGGTAAGTATGAGGTAAATAAAGCAAAGTCTGGCCAGCACAAGGGACACCATCAAGTATGTTTGGACCACTCTCAGAGTCAGAGAGGCCAGCACACAGACATGCGCTGTCCTCCCCGACTCCGAGCGTGGTCCAAACACACTTTACAGTGGCCCTGGTGCCGGCCAAATTTTGCTTGTTTCGCTTTCCAAAAACCAGCATGTAACTGCCCTACAAAAATACAAGCATGGGCAGGACCCCCAAAAATGTTATTTATGTTTGGGCCCAGCTGTACATTCTCTGCTGATGGACAAGTTTCTTCTCGGGTTGAGCTCAGTTCCACTCGCTGTCAAACCCAGCAGGGCACAGCACCGATTGGCTTGCTCCCGTGACGTCACAAAACACGTCTCTTACTCCCCAGTCCCTCTTACCCTCCCATCCCTAGAGAAGTTTTGCCCCATTTGGAGAAGAAAAAAAAAGAAAAAAAGCTTTTTTCTTCCCCGAATAAGGAGTGAATGTACATTTACAAATTCATCTTGTCCGAAGGAGCACAGCTGGGCGTTAAGTGTGCGGTCCATGTCACCAGGACAGAGAAGGTTGCAGAATTCCAACATCTTTATTACCTTGCAAGGGTCGGGGCAGGAAGGGAAAAAAAAAATCAGAGCGGGAGCAGCGAGCCCAGGCTGGCAAATGTGGAAGACTATTTTTAATTGCTTCTGCAGGGTTCCACCAGGAGCCATTCATATGAAATGTCACCGGCACATCTGCTCAGTAGCCGACACAAGCAGGTCCAGCTGAGGAACGAAATAGACTTTGGAGCTGGTGTGCTTGCAGGGGGGCGGGGGGCTTGATCATCGCTGCAATGGGAGAGAAGCCGGAGTTTTTTTGCCCAAAGAATGCAGAGCATTTGTGGCTCCTCTCCTCCAAAGCTTCAGTGGCATAGCTGGGGAACTTGGCATCTGGGGCAAATAAATTTTTAACCCTTCCACCTTTGGCCCGCCTTAGAAAGGCATTTCCAGTTTTCACCAAAAACTGGAAGTGCCATGCTAAAGCCTCCTTCTGACACCCCCCTCAGGCATGGTATCGAGTAGGCTGCTTCAGAATGCCAGGTGCAAGGGAGTGGCAACAGGATGCAGGCATCTTGTGGTCTCATCTGCTCCCTGAGGCACCTGGTGGGCTGCTGTGAGATACAGGAAGCTGGACTAGATGGGCCTTTGGCCTGATCCAATGGGGCTCTTCCTATGTGAACTTGGATCTGGGAGACCCAGGTTAAATCCTTGCTCAGCCATGAAGCTGCCTGGGTGACTTGGGGCCAGTCTTAATCTCTCAGCCTTGCCTACATCACAGGGTTGTTGTGGGGACAAAAAGGATCCGTATGCACAACTTTGTGCGCCTCGGAGGAAAGGTGGGATAAAACCAAGATGGATACATAAATGGATAACTACACAACTCCGCAATCAGAGGCCCTGGTTGCCATCTGCGGTGCCCGGCCGACGGTTGTGCCATCTGTGTTGTGGATTTGGAGTTGTGAACTTGGTGCCCACCTCCGCTCCGGAGAAACCTGCCATTTCAGTCCAAGCCTGCTCTGTCTTCACAGACCTCGTGTGATTAAAAAAAAAAATCTGCCTCCTTTGCTATTTCTGGCGTGTCTGTTCTCAGCACACAGTGTCCTGGCAGGAAGTTCTCGTGAACGACGCAGGCGGTTTTCACCAACAGGAAGAACAGGCCCTCCCCTTGCTCGAGAACTCACTCTCCCAACACCGAGGTGGGAAGTGTTCTTCGGTCGATGCAATGCTGTTGGCGACACTTTTGGCGTACTGTGGGAGTGGATGTTAAGGTTGCGTTTGACCAAGCACGGCTTATTGCGCATACTGCAACCAGCCTGTGGCATACCTAAAAGGGGCAGGGGGGGTTAAATTGTCCCGGGTACCAGGCCTTGAGGGCGTGTCTCAGGGCGCAATCCTAACCTGGAGTTAGGCTGGCACAGTTAGGCCAGCAATGTTTGGCCAGCATGAGGGACCCCGTCAAGTATGTTTGGACCACTCTCGGAGTCGGAGAGGCCAGCACAGACCTGCGCCATCCTCCCTGACTCCGAGGGTGGTCCAGGCACACTTTATGTTGTCCCTGGTGCCAGCTGGACTTTGTTGGCTTAACTGTGCCAGCCTAACTCCAAGTTAGGATTGCGCCTAGAAACCTCCGAAAAGCATTTCTGGTTTTTGCAGAAAACTAGCAGTGCCTTTTGGAGATCTTTAAGACAGCCCCTCAAGGCTTGGTACTTAGGGCCTCAGAAGGTACTCAGTGCCCCTGGACCTCAGCAGAAAGTGCCTTTCGGAGGCCTCTGAGAGCGCAATCCTAACCTGGAGTTAGGCCGGCACAGTTAGGCCAGCAAAGTTTGGCCGGCACAAGGGACACTCTTAAAGTATGTATGTTTGGACCCCTCTCAAGAGTCAGAGAGGCCAGCACACAGATGTGCGCCCTCCTCCCTGGCCATCAGGAAGAAATTCCTGACATTAAGTGCGGTTTGACAGTGGAACAGATTGCCACTGGAGGGAGGTGGTGGATTCTCCCTCACTGGAGACCTTCAAGCAGTGGCTCGACAGGCACCTGCTGGAGATGCTCTAGGAGGATTTCCTGCCACAGGCAGAGCGTTGGGCTAGATGACATTGTGAGGCCCTTCCAACTCCTTCTTCCTTGGGGATGTGCCCACTTTTCCTCCTCTCCTGCTTCTGGGACATCTTCCTTATGGGAGACCCTTGGCCCCATCTTGCTAGTTGGTCCAACGTGGTCCGTTGCCTGAAGGTGGCGGTCCATCCTCATCCTACCTGGCATTTAGCAGGGAGGAGGGAGCCTGGCTGTAGATTGGCAACTGCAGCTGTCGGTCTGAGCGAGGACGAAACTGGCAGCAGATTTCCCCCTTCTGACAGCTCACCGCTTCATTTGTAAGAGGAGAGCTTCTCATTATGCAGATTTTTGACATTTGGTGGAGAGGGAGGAGGGGGCTGGAAACAAGATCACGGTCCCTAGCACGGATGCCGCTGGATCTTGCCACCGAGTTTAATCTTCCCCGAGTCATAAGGGCTTCTTCCCCCAGATTCGAGCGACGGCCTGCCAGATGCTCCTTGCGATTATCTAGCTCTATCTATCCGCTTGGAGAGGGGGGATTTTTATAAAATGATCAATCAAAGCAACAATCCCGCCCGTTACAGGCCTTGATGGGTATATGCGACCTCCCTTGTTTTAAGAGGCAGGCTACTGCAGAACGCCAGGTGCAAGGGAGTGGCAACAGGATGCAGGCATCTTGTGGTCTACTGAACTCCTTTAGGCACCTGGTGGGCCACTGAGATACAGGACGCTGGACTAGATGGGCCTTTGGCCTGATCCAGCAGGGCTCTTCTTATGTTCTTAGACGATTCTGTTTTATCTCATATTTACCTCAGAATTTTACCTCAGACTGCCAGGTGCAAGGGAGTGGCAACAGGATGCAGGCATCTTATTGTTTGCTCCCTGAGGCATCTGATGGGCCACTGTAAGATACAGGAAGCTGGATTAGGTGGGCCTTTGGCCTGATCTAGTGGGGCTCTTCTGATGTTCTTACGGCCCAGATTGGGTTGCAAGTTATTATTTGCCTCAGAATTTTACCATAGAATTTTACCTCAGAATGCCAGGTGCAAGTGAGTGGCAACAGGATGCGGGCATCTTGTGGTCTTGGGTGCTCCCTGAGGCATCTGGTGGGCCGCTGTGAGGCACAGGAAGCTGGACAAGATGAGCCTCTGACGTGATCCAGCGGGGCTCTTCTTAATTGCTGCCCCCACCGATCTAGATTGGAGAAGGAAGAGGGAGACAGCAGATGAGGAACTGCAGAGGAGAAGGTGGAGCTAGAGACAGGCTAGCAGAGTTGTTATTCAAACTGTGGGTTGGGACCCACTTGGTGGGTCGTGACTAGATGTCAGGTGGGTTGTGGTGCAGGCCGGCATGGTTAGGCCAGCAAGGTTTGGCCGGCACAAGGGACACCGTAAAGCGCATTTGGACAACTCTCAGAGTCAGGGAGGATGGCACACGTCTGTGTGCTGGCCCCTCTGACTCAGAGAGTGGTCCAAGCATACTTTACGGTGTTCCTTGTGCCGGCCAGACTTTGCTTTATTTACCTCATATTTACCTCAGAATTTTACCTCAGAACGCCAGATACAAGGGAGTGGTGTTTGAACCACTCTCAGAGTCGGGGAGGATGGCGCACGTCTGTGTGTTGGCCTCGCTGACTCCGAGAGTGGTCCAAACATACTTTACGGTGTCCCAGACTTTGCTGGCCTAACTGTGCCAGCCTAACTCCAGGTTGGGATGGTGTCCTCAGACATTCCAACTGCTATGACAGGAGGGGGACTAATTTGAGTGGTAATTATGCAAATCTCTCTTGACGGGAAGCTCGGCAGAGAAGTGATTTTCGACAAGGCGGCGGCGCTTTCCTCCCCCTGCCCCCTCGGAGGGCTGGCCCAATTTGCATCCTGAAATCACAGCTGCCACAAGGAATTTGATGGATCCTTCCTGCCAACACACCTGTGTGTCAGAACCACCTGCAATCAACGCACCTCCGCTCTCTCCCTCCCACCTTCCCTGCGGGTGGAGGGACAGTCAACGTTGGGGGTGCTTGTTTTGACACAGGGGGAACCACAGAGGAAACTAGCAAGGAACCCGCCACTTTCAGATTGCCTGAAACCTGGAGCCAAGTGGCAGTCTCTCTCTCTCTCTCTCTCTCTCTCTCTCTCTCTGTGTGTGTGTGTGTGTGTGTGTGTGTGTGTGTGTGTGTGTGTGTGAGAGAGAGAGAGAGAGAGAGAGAGAGAGAGAGAGAGAGAGAGAGACTCCTTGCAGCCAAAATTTTGGAAACCTTTCAGAAAATTTGTATATAGGAATGAGACCATTCACATTATCTCTCTCTCTCTCTCTCTCTCTCTCTCTCTCTCTCTCTCTCTCTCTCTCTCTCTCTC
>JAJKFI010000127.1:717867-730807 GCA_029204185.1 Lerista edwardsae | reverse complement strand
CTCTCTCTCTCTCTCTCTCTCTCTCTCTCTCTCTCTCTCTCTCTCTCATTGGAAAGGTACTGACGTGCGGAATGTAATGAAACAAACTGTGCTGAATAACCTGCCATGAATTAACCAGAACATTTGCTCAGTTCTTTTCAGGGCAGTGAGCAACTCTCCGATTTTTGACTAGTCAGGACTTGAGGCAATGAGTTTTCTGATCTTTCTTTAACCCCGTGTTTCCATTGCAGGATCCACCAGAAATCGGATGCCCGACCCAAAGTTTGAGAAAAGCTGCCAATAGGAGCTTTTCCTGCTACGGGTAGGGGGTTGGACTAGATGACCTTGTGTGCCCTTTCCAACTCTGTGATTCTAGGATCCAGGGAGGAGGGGTGGAGGAGACCCCACCCCATAAATGCCAGCCTAGCCAGGTCTGGGTTTAAAAATGCAGCAAAGGGCAGCTGACTTGTTGTCCTTTGGAACCCCTTGCCACAACATTGCCTTGTTTCTGCAAAAGCAGCCTCCCTATGCGGCATGGCAATGGCAGTCAAAAGGAGCCGTTCAGTGCCCAAGGACCAGGCCTCCTCCCTGCCCTGCTTCTCTGCTTCTCTGCTCCTCGCAGGATCCCTTTCAAGGCCAGCTGACTTACGGCTGGTGAGCTGTGAGCCGCCGGCCTGCCTCTGAATGGGCTGCACACTCGATTTCCCTCGAACGTGCAGAGTTGTTTTGGCCTCGAGGGCCGGTAATGTGATCCAGCGTTTGCTTCCATGGCCCTGAGAGGAGAACACAAAGCGATGGCCGGCCCGGCCCACTGAGGCTTGAATAAAGAGGTTTGGGCTGCATCGTGCAGGATCTGGAGTCGAGGCGTCACTAGGGTTTGTGTCACCCGGTACGAGAGCTCATTGTGTCTCCCCCTTGGTGGACCTCCTCCTGTACCAGACCATACAGAATAAATTACAATATCAAACATACAGCTTAAAGGCAGTGGCATCACTAGGGTTAGGAGCATAGGAGCAGCCCCACTGGATCAGGCCAAGGGCCCATCTAGTCCAGCTTCCCATATCTCACAGTGGCCCACCAGATGCCTCCGGGAGCTCATGAGGCAACAGGCTGCCTGCATCCCACTGCCACTCCCTTGCACCTGGCTTTCTGAGGTAAAATTCTGAGGTAAATGTGAGGTAAATAAAACAGAATTTGCTATCTTAAGAACATAAGAACATCAGAAGAGCCCCACTGGATCAGGCCAAGGGCCCATCTAGTCAGATTTCCGTATCTGGCTCACCAGCTGCCTCAGGGAGCACACAAGACCACAAGATGCCTGCATCTCACTGCCACTCCCTTGCACCTGGCATTTTAAGGTGGCCTATTTACCCTCGCACACCTCAATGAAGATGCTAGGCCCGTCGTTCCCAAACTGTGGGTCGGGACCCACCACCATGGGCCAATTTCAGATGAGTCACGAAGCACCTCGAGCAGCCATATTGAAAATATGGGAAGATGGGATGCTGGAAATGGGGGGAGGGCTGCTTGTGTGAAGGATGTAAATAGGCTTTTTTTTTTCCTTTCTGATTCACTTTGCTATTGGAAAATGGCTGAGAAATAACCCAACTTCTTCCTGGATTCTCAGGAAAGCAGCAGGCTCTGGCGTCACCATGATCTAGCTACACTACTGTTTGGGGGTGACTGTGGGCTTGGGGGCAGCTGAGGGGAGGATGCGGGTGTCCCTCCCCAATTGTCACCTTTTAAAAAAAGCCCAGGTGCGCTGTCACTTCCTGTTGTAACGCCACTTCCTGTTGTGACGTCCCGTCCGTGGCATCGTTTTGGCATCGGACGTAGCTTTCATTAGCTAGGCCGCTGGCCCTTGGCCTGATTTAGCAGGGCTCCTCTCATGCTCTCCTTGTAGAGGGGACACAGGTAATGGGATGCTAAGAGAGCCCCTGGCTTTGGGAAGAGAGAACAGGTGGGGTGGAGGGGGGAACCTGCTGCCATTCTCCCACTGGGCTGGGATTGTCCAAAGAAGCTGGTTCGGCATGACAGCACCCCTCCCCAAATCTCCCTCCGGTTCATTAGGGTTTGCGGCAAGGAATGGAAGAGTCTAGAAAACCGCTTATCGGGGCGAAGTCAGCATTGAGGGATTCCAAGTGGCTCCTGAGTGGAATTGGATATCTAATTATCCCTCTTTAATGAGCACCCAGGCTGTTTCGAGAGGCTCCTCTGGGGCTAAGCCCTGATCCAGGGGCTTTTAATTGCTTCGTTCTCTTTCCTGGCGCGACTGCAAATATTCTGGCTATTTTCTCTCCCCAGCACGACTCTCTCTCTGTCTCTCTCTCTCCCTCCCTCCCTTCCTCTTGTGTTTGGTGCTTATTATATTTTATTAACCCAACTAAAGCGAGCAGGCAAACAACAATATAGGAAAAACAAACAGATAAAGACTAAATTTGAAAAATATAAACATTATATGTAAGTAAATATAAATGTATCAATATAAAGCCAAGTGCAGAGCAATACATCTAAATTTCTTACATCCTCGGCAAAATAGTAATAATTGCTCATATTAGAAGTTGTGCCCTTTGGCCTGCCTCTTATTCTTTTCCTTAATACAGGGTGTCCACAAAGTCTCTTTACAATGTCAAGAAATCACGAAAAATGCAAATGATGAACGAAAAACGTTCATGATAGCACACCCCTAGATTTCTTTCTGTGGGGCTACTTTAAAGCCACCGTGTACAGAACCTGAAGCAAAGGATCACTGATGCTGTTGCCACCATTGATGAGACTATGCTACAGCGAACATGGCAGGAAATCGATTTATCGCCTTGATGTGCTATGTGCAACCAATGGTGCACATATAGAGGTTTATTAATTGATGCAAAATAAACTTCAATATATACTCATAATATTGTATACTTTCCATACATGTATCTCTTCATTTGTTTTTGTAATACACATTTGAAATTGTAAAGAGACTTTGTGGACACCCTGTACTTCTTCTTTTTTTGGGGGGGGGGGATGCAGTCCAAACCTGGAGTGAGGCTGGCACAGGCCAGTCAAGTTTGTCCGACCCAAGGGCCACCGTAAAGCGCGTTTGGACCACTCTTGGAGTCAGGGAGGATGGCACAGGTCTGGACTAGGTGGGCCCTTGGCAGGGGCATAGTTAAAGACATGCAGGGGGGGTGCAGCTTCACCAGGCAACAAGCTTTAGTGGGGCAGCAATCTGAGCTTGACACTAGTGGTCAAAACTGTGAAAATCTTGGCCTGTACGAATAATACCATCATGTTACATATCATTGGAAAGGCCATTTAACGCCGTTTGCAATGAAACAAACCGGAGTGGAATATCTTTACTGTATCAAAAGTTATGGCCAAAAAACCGAGAGAACACGAAAATACGACTGTGACATCACTTCCTTTGAGATGTCACTTCCGGGGCAGCATTTTGCCCTCTGCACTGGGCTGCTCTTTCATCAGCTACACCCTTGGCCTGCCCTTTCTGCTGTACTTCAGGAATGATAAAGCGGTAATAGATTCTAGCCCGGCTGAAGAAATCTCACCCAGACCTTCCAGATTCTAAGGGCTGCATTGTCCTCTGTGGCATCCTTGCAAGGATGAGCCCTGCCGAACCCCTCCACGGTTGCAATTATTCCACATCCAAAAATATCCCAAGCATCCTAGACTCCCTCCAGTTCAATATCGCCCTGAAACATTTCACTGCAAACGGCGGTTGTAATGACCGACAGGACGCCGGTTCGTTGCGGAGGAATGGCACCTTGGTGGGATTTCAAATTACGGCGAGCGTGTGTCGACAGACGCCATCTCAGGGGCCCCGCTAAAGCAGCCGACCTTGGCAGCCCTCGAGAAATGTTAACACAAAGATAAAAATAACCAGGCTGCCATCTCTCACCCCCCCACCCTCGCCTCCTTGCAGGTCCGCTACAGAAACGGTCCTGTTCATCAGCAATCGATTCTGCACAGGTGATGCTGTGGAAGGACCAAATTTAGAAACTGGCCAAGCACGGGACCCAGAAGAAGCGGGGGATATTCATTGCCTACAAAACAGCCACTCCCTTTCATATTGGAGGAGGCTCTCACCCGGCACCAGCTGTGTGGATTTGGGGACCGTTCTCCTTGTGGAAAACATTTCTTGGACGACGTTAAGATGGTGGAATAAAATCTATTTCTCTATGGAAGATGGTGGGGGTGCCATCCTAACCTGGAGTGAGGCCGGCACAGTTAGGCCAGAACAGTTTGGCCAGCACAAGGGATACTGCAAAGCGTGTTTGGACCACGCTTTATTTACTAAATAGACTTTGCTTTATTTACCTCATATTTACCTCAGAATTTTACCTCAGAAATTTACCTCAGAATGCCTGATACAAGGGAGTGGTGTTTGGACCCCTCTCGGAGTCAGGGAGGATGGTGCACGTCTGTGGGCTGGCTTCTTTGACTCAGAGAGTGGTCCAAATACACTTGACGGTGTCCCTTGTGCCGGCCAGACTTTGCTTGATTTACCTCATATTTACCTCAGAATGCCAGATACAAGGGAGTGGTATTTGGACTACTCTCGGAGTCAGGGAGGATGGCGCATGTCTGTGTGCTGGCCTCTCTGATTCCGAGAGTGGTCCAAACATACATGACGGTGTCCCTTGTGCTGGCTACACTTTGCTTTATTTACCTCATATTTACCTCAGAATTTTATCTCAGAAATTTACCTCAGAATGCCAGATACAAGGGAGTGGCGTTTGGACCACTCTTGGAGTCAGGGAGGATGGCGCAAGTCTGTGTTCTGGCCTCTCTGCCTCCGAGAGTGGTCCAAACATACTTGACGGTGTCCCTTGTGCTGGCCAAATATTCCTGGCCTCACTGTGCCGGCCTCACTCCAGGTTCAGATTGTGCTCTTACAGGCAGGGTCGACTGTTGTTGCATTGCACACAAGATCTGTGTTTGCTGAGGTGCTTGTTGCCAGCACACTCAACCTTTTGAAGGACACATTTGGGGCACAGCCAGAACACAAATTGCCAATTGCCGTCGTGATGGAGCCCCTGTAATTCACTCGGCATGGCCGCAATTCCCCACTCTCATAAGCCCTAACCCAATCTCGGGACGGAGACCCAATCTTGGAACATGCGCCAAGTGGGGGACAAAACCAAATCAGCGCCATGCCTGTCAGGGAGAGGAGGCGGCTGCGCAAACTGACAACAGCGTTCAATATGGCCGACGGAGGAAGCCACAGAGAAAACTCACTGCAGGAAATAAAAGCCAAAGATTTAGGATGGACGTGGGCAACGTTTGGGGACCCAAAGGCCCCCTTGGGGGGATGGACACGGTACAGAGGTTGGAACGCAGAGTTGTGGCTCCGATTCTCTCCATCACTTTGATTCTAGTACTGTAAATGTATCCATTATTTTTCATCGCTTTTGGACCACTCACGGAATCAGGGAGGATGGCGCATGTCTCTGTGCTGGCATCTCTGACTCTGAGAGTGGTCCAAACATACTTGATGGTGTCCCTTGTGCCGGCCAGACTTTGCTTTATTTACCTCATATTTACCTCAGAATTTTACCTCAGAAATTTACCTCAGAACGCCAGATACAAGGGAGTGGCGTTCGGCCACTCTTGGAGCTGGGGAGGATGGCGCACGTCTGTGTGCTGGCCTCTCTGACCCCGAGAGTGGTCCAAACACACTTTACGGTGGCCCTGGTGCCTGCCAAACTTTGCTGGCCCAACTGTGCCAGCCTAACTCCAGGTTAGGATTGTGCCCTGAGGCATGTCTGCATCGACCCCCCTGTCTGAAGAATCAAGCAAGGGTGCTGTCAGAAACCAAACCTTCTCCTTCTTCCAGGACCTTTCTCCAGGCAAAGGTCCACCACTGGAGCTTGAACATTTAAATACAGGCATGCCTCGGTATCTGTTCTGGACCCCACAGTGGATACTTGGAACTGTGGATACTGGGGCTGCCCTTTCAAAGATAAACATCAGTGGTTTTGCTTGGTAAAAAATGTTCCTAAAGAAGCGCATTATGCATTCTGTTCCACACCTTTGTGTGCTATTTCTGGTTAGACCTGCTGTTTCCAATTCTGAGCTATTAATAGCCTGCTGGCCAGAAACACGTTGTCTATTATTGTATAATTTCTTTGTGTCGCGTTTGTAATTCCCCCCCCCACACACACACACACAGTTTGCACAAAAGCGTCCAACTGCAAGTCCAGGTTTGTTACCCATTAAAAAAAAAAATTCAGTGGTTTTTTTTCTTGAGGTTCGATCGTGTCTGGAGCATTCCATTAATGCAGAGGTTAAGGCAGGCCGTAAATCAATAAATTGTGTATTATGCAAAGTACTTTTTTTTTTTGGCTTGTGCTAAACCTCCTGCGCACGGTTTCATTGGATGACCTGATTCTTGTGTTATGAGAAGGACAAGAGGCTCCTTAACAGATGTACTCCTGATCTCATTTCTTTTATTCTTTTCCATGGCAGCAAGCCCTTTTATTTCCCCCTTTTCTTTGACGATGCTACAACACCGGATTCCCTGTTGATGCTCCAATCCTGGCCCAGTGATAAGTTAAACTCACGTTTGGACCATGAAGGTTTTTGAAATGCATATTCCGATGCTCAGGAATGCCAACAATTTTGGCAGAGGACAAGCAGTGAACATGCAGTTGTTTTACGGCGCAATCCTAACATGGAGTTAGGCCAGCACTGTTAGGCCAGCACAAAGGACACTGTGAAGCACCTTTGGACCACTCTCGGAGTCAGGGAGGATGGTGCACGTCTGTGTGCTGGCTTCTTTGACTCCAAGGGTCAAACACACTTGACGGTGTCCCTTGTGCTGGCCAGACTTTGCTTTATTTACCTCATATTTACCTCAGAATTTTACTTCAGAATGCCAGATACAAGGGAGTGGCATTTGGACCACTCTCAGAGTCAGGGAGGATGGTGCACATCTATGGGCTGGCTTCTTTGACTCTGAGAGTGGTCCAAATACACTTGACGGTGTCCCTTGTGCTGGCCAGACTTTGCTTTATTTACCTCATATTTATTTCAGAAATTTACCTCAGAAATTTACTTCAGAACACCAGATACAAGGGAGTGGCATTGGCGCACGTCTGTGGGCTGGCTTCTTTGACTCGGAGAGTGGTCCAGACACCCTTTACCGTGTCCCTTGTGCCAGTCAGACTTTGCTGGCCTAACTGTGCTGGCCTAACTCAAGGTTAGGATTGTGCTCTTAGTCAAATAGCAACACACACACGCACACACACACACACACACACAGAAACAAGCAGAGCGCCAATGAGATGAGGAAAAATATTGAGGAACAGCGTTCTCCAACACGGTTGAAGGGTCGCAAAGCCTCATTCGGGGAGTTGCATCAACCTTTCCAGGCCTGCGCAAGACAGGGCACGGATCCGACCCAATCACGGTACCGCCTTATCAACACTGAAGTTCTCGATCTCGTCCTGCGCAGTCTCTTCTCGCTGTCTTGCCCTGCAGCTCCTAAGGCCAGCCCTGCTCAGGCTACCTACCTCGCAGGGTTGTTGTGAAGACAGACGAGGTGGAGGAAGAGGGGAAGGCAGGGGGTGTGTGCAGATTCCTCATTCCACCAACCCCAGAGCTGACCCCCCCTCCTTCTCCCGCAAGCAACTTGCCCCACGCTGGATTTTCGCCTTTCCCCAAACCGCTGTGTGAGCCGGAGGAACCTCCTGCCTGACAATTTGCCACTGATGATTCGTGTGTGAGGCCCTGCCTCCTTCCTCGGGCTTCTTCTTCTTCGCGCCGGTTCTTTCATCCTACCAACCCTGCGAGGGCCTCCAGCAGGAAGACGGTGGCGCGACGCCTTTGATCTCCTAATGCGCCGTTATGTAACCAGGCACTGCGCTTCATCAGCTCCCGCCAGGCCGTGCGCTGAGCAAATGTGTACATGCAGCAAGGTTCTGAAATATTGACGAGGGTTCCCTTAAATACGTCTGGGCTGCTCACAGAGGCACGGATGAGGTTCTTGCGTCAGGGAGGCGAGGCTGGCTTCCTGGAATGCAGAACTGGTCCAAGATTGCTCCCTGGATAATGGCCTGTGTTGGCCTTTTCACGGAGGCTGGCAGTGTTGCTGGGAAGAGCCGGGTCAGTTGGCTCTTGTTGGGTCACCGTTGGCGCCTAGTCAATGCGACGCTGCTCGGATGGGACCATGGTTCCCAAACTGGAGGTCGGGACCCACCAGTGGGCTGCGAGCCAATTTCCGGTGGGTGGCGAAGCCCCTAGAGCAGCCATCTTGAACACAGAGGAAGATGGGATGCTGGAAAGGGGGAAAGGGGCTGTGGTTGTTTTGCTTGTGTCAAGGTTGTAAATAGGCTTTTTTTCTTTCTGATTCACTTTGCGGTTGGAAAGTGGCTGAAATCACCCAACTTACGGCTGTGTTCTCAGGAAAGCGGCAGGCTCCGGCGTCACAATGACAGCACTTCAGGCCATGATATCACTTCTGGTGGGTCCCGGACAGATTGTCATTCTAAAAAGTGGGTCCCAGTTGGTCGAACTGGTTCAATGCGGGCTCTGCAGGCAGTTCTTCGCCCCAATGAGAGCCTATAAGAAGCTCCCATCTGGTTTTGACCTCAAAGCTCTCAGCTTTTGAAGATTGACAGTGTCAATCATGGGTATATTATTATTTTTGATTGTGCAGATAAAACAACAGAATTCAGGGCGCTATCCTGACCTGGAGTGAGGCCGGCATAGTTTGGCCAGCACGTGGAACATCGTAAAGTATGTTTGGACCACTCTCGGAGTCAGAGAGGCCAGCATACAGACGTGCGCCATCCTCCCTGACTTCAAGAGGGGTCCAAATTCACTTTACAGTGGCTCTTGTGCTGGCCAAACTTTTCAGTGACTGAGAGTGGAATCCTCACCTGGAGTTAGGCTGGCACAGTTAGGCCAGCACAAGGGACACTGTAAAGCACATTTGGACCACTCTCGGAGTCAGAGAGGCCAGCACACAGACATGCACCATCCTCCCTGACTCCGAGAGTGTTCCAAACATTTATGGTGTCCCTTGTGCTGGCCAAACTTTTCAGTGACTGAGAGCAGAAACCTAACCTGGAGTTAGGCTGGCACAGTTAGGCCAACACCAGGGCCACCGTAAAGCGCATTTGGACCACTCTTGCAGTCAGGGAGGATGGAGCAGGTCTGTATGCTGGCCTCGCTGACTCAGTGGTCCAAACGTACTTGACGGTGAGGATTGCGCTCTCAGTGTTGCCTGAAGAACTCAGCATCCAGGGAATCTCAGCTCCTTATTATTACAGATAAGCTTGACAAAACAGTGGAGTGATGCTAAGCTGGTGAGATAAGCTGATGTCGCAGAGGGGCTCCAGGGAATTGCCCCTGGGTACCTGCACAGCTCACTGTCCCCTCCCACAATGTGAGACTGAAGCATCGGCACTCCACAAGAGCCAAGCAGGCTGTTCAATTCAGTAGCGCTTCTAAGCGCACCTGCTTTGCCCCGGCCCCAATGCACTGATCTAATAAACAGCCGTGAATTAAGCAAGCGCTTTGAGATTTGCAAGAAGACAGGCTGGGCCTTTCTTGCACCATCTGGGGTTTGCCTTAACGAGAGAGAGAGAGAGAGAGAGAGAGAGAGAGAGAGAGAGAGAGAGAGGCAGGCTGCAATCCTATACCCACTTTCCTGGGAGTAAGCCCCATTGAACACAGTGGGACTTACTACTGAGTAGACAGGCATAGGATTGTGCCCTAAGGAGAGCTCTACTGGCAGCACACAAGACCAACAAGATCCTTGCAACCTGTTGCCACCCCTTTGTGCCTGGCATTCAAAGGCAGCCCACTTCTAAAACCAGGAGGTTGCACAGACCCATCATGGATTGTCGCCTGTGACGGACTTTTCCTCCCCTTCTCTTGGAAAGGCATCCAAGCCAGACAACTTCCTGTGGCAAGGAGTTCCACAGGCTAGTCACACGCTGGGTCAAGAAATATGTTCTTTTGTCTGTTCTCACTCAGTTTCAGTGGATGTCCCCTGCTTCTGGTGTCAGAGGTGTTCCTACAAAGTTCTCAAACTCTTTTAACACCGGGACCCACTCTTCAGAACGACAATCTGTCCAGGACCCACCAGAAGTGAGGCCACGGCCAGAAGTTGCCGTCATTGTGCCACAAGAGTCTGCTGCTTTCCTGAGAACGCAGCAATAAATTGGGTTCTCTCTCAGCCATTTTTCCAATATCAAAGTTAATCAGAAAGAAAGAAAAAAAGTCTATTTACAACCTTGACCCAAGCAAAACAACCACACAGCCCTCCCCCTTTCCAGCATCCCATCTTCCCATATTTTCAACATGGCTGCTCTATATGTTACGCGATGCACCTGACATTGGCTCACGACCCACTGGTGGGTCCGGAACCCACAGTTTGGGAACCACTGGACTAGCATGTCATCAGAGGCGTTTCTACAGGGATGGCAAAGCTCTAAGTGTTGCAAGAAGCCTTCCCCTGTCATGTAAATCCCTCCTCTCCCTTGCTGCTGTAGCCAGTAAGCAACGCCAAGATGTTGCTTTTCCCTGTGAGGATTGGCTAAAACGGTGCAGGAGAGGAGTGATTTCCACTGCAAGGTAAGGCTTCTTGCAAAACTTAGAGCTTTGCCATCCCTGTAGAAACGCCACTGCATGTCATTATTGTAAGATAGATCATCCACTGAGCAATTCTGACAGGTGCCTCTAGGGGGCAGCACTGGCTGCTGACTGCAGAGCTCACTACTTTCCACAATACAGCGTGGATATAATCGCAGATCCTTTGTCATGGCTGTAGTAATAGAGATATATTTTAATAGAAATATTGAAAGCCTTCTTGCAACCTGGGTGGGGAGGGGGGGAGCAGCAGCATTTCCTTTGTGTTGTTGTGTCATTGCCGTCATCACAGCAAACCCAAAAACTGAATGGCCCACCGCAGGAAAGGGAAGAGGCAAAAATATATCAAGGAGAAATCAGGCACGCTGGCAAATTTAGCATCCAATTGTCATTCGTCTGGCCTGGACATTTTTTACATTTTCAGAGAGTCCTTCTTCACTGGAAGGCCAAGGAGTCTTCCTCTTGATTGAAAGGTGCTATTCTCTTAAAGAGATGGCTTTCAGCAAAAGGAAAAGAACGTAGTCTCAAAGAACCTTAATGAGAATCATATAGAGTTGGAAGGGAGCTACAAGGTCATCTAGTCCAACCCCCTGTTTGTAGCAGGAAACCCTCCTAGAGCTTCTCCAGCAGGTGCCTGTCAACCCTCTGCTTGAAAGGCTCCAGTGTGGGAGAATCCACCACCTCCCTCCAGTGGCAATCTGTTCCACTGTCGAACCACCCTTATCATCAAGGAATTGCATTCTGCATCCTGTTGCCACACCCTTGCACCTGGCATTTAAAGATAGGCTACCTAACCTATCTGAGGTTGTATGTGCCTATCATGGCTTGTCGCTTGTGATTGACTCTTCCTCCATCGATCTGCCCAACCCCCTTCAGGCCACTAAAACTGAGTGGCGAGAGAGTTCGAGCAGATAAAAGAACACACTTCTCAAGCTGGTGTGTTATTAGTCTGCGGAACACTCTGCCACAGGATGTGGCGATGGCACCTGAACGCTCTGATGCCTTGAAAGGGAGATTGGAAAGATCGATGGAGGAAAAGTCCCTTGGCCTGATCCAGTGGGGCTCTTCTTACGTTCGTACACACATTCACATCACACAAGTCAGGGCCTTTCTTCCAAACCAAACTGTGGCACACGGCGCCACAATGTTCTCTCTGCAGGGTGCACCAAAAACGGAGCTTTGTTGCATTGTCGGGCCGCTCACTGTAGCTGCCACACCGGTATTGATTTTCATGTTTTGAAAGGGTTATCGATTGAGGGTTTTATTCCGAACAACACACACACAGTGAAAACCTGGGCTGAGGAGACACAGATCGTGGACAGAACATATCGTGTGTGTGTGTGTGTGTGTGTGTGTGTGTGTGTGTCCTTGTAACCAGTGGTGTCATTCAAATGATTTAGGAACTTTCGATTGGCACTTGTCGGGAACCCGGAACCAGCCATGGAGCCCGCTAGGTTCCGGAATGCCCGTTCTGGTCCGTTCCCCCTGAATGACATCACTGCCTTCGCCCCCCCCTAGGAATCCGGAGTCGCTCCCTTTAACCTTCTGCGTGCCGGCCAACCAAGAAGAAAAGCTCTTTGCAGAGGAATTGGGAGGGGGGAGGAGGGAGAGTGAAGTGGGCGGAGTCAGCCCTAATTTTAACCAGTGGAACTGAGTTCCCCCGCGTTCCTCCTGCATGACATCACTGCTTGTAACCGCCCCCCCAATCCACAATGCACCAGCCTTTTGCAGCCAAGCCCAAGAACTTGATTGCATCTATCTTAGCTCAAAATGAAGCAAAATGAAGCAAAACTACAGGCAGACGCCAAGTCACCATCATTAGCCCGGTCTAACTGGGAGCCTGTCGGTTTAATTTGCCCATTTCTATGCGGTCCAGCTCCTCTGGGACAAGGGCTGCACACACGAGCAGGTGCGGCTGAAATCTGCCTTCTCCTGGAGATAATTGGCTCGCCCCAGGGCTTCACTGGGCAGTCTCTGTTTCAGGGGTGTTACTCAGCATCTTCCTTGCCAAGCTGGGCGACAGCCCCTGCTCCAGGTCGAGACTTCTCTCTTCAAGGGAGCAGAAGCTTATTTCTTAGGGCGCAACCCTAACCTGGAGTGAGGCCGGCACAGTTAGGCCAGCAAAGTTTGGCCGGCACAAGGGACACCGTCAAGTATGTTTGAACCACTCTGGGAGTCAGAGAGGCCAGCACACAGACGTGCGCAATCCTCCCCGACTCCAAGAGTGGTCCAAACGCCACTCTCTTGTATCTGGAGTTCTGAGGTAAATTTCTGAGGTAAAATTCTGAGGTAAGTATGAGGTAAATAAATCAAAGTCTGGCCAGCACAAGGGACACCGTCAAGTATGTTTGGACCACTC
>JAJKFI010000127.1:660255-671287 GCA_029204185.1 Lerista edwardsae | reverse complement strand
ACACACACACACACACACACACACACACACACACACACACACACACACACACACGAGACACCAGCAACAGCCACTGGGGAAAAAAAAACTATGTTGAGCTGAAGAGGAACAATTTCTCTCTTCCTGCTAACAGCAGGACACCCTTTTTATCCGCAGGAGATCTGTCCCATTGTGGATACCCCTTGCGGATACACAAATTCCTGGATACAGGAATCCACTTCTGGTTTGACAAGCACATGGAAGTGGCTTTCTGAGGCCTCTGGCAGGCCACAGCCCACGACGGCCACCGCGAGTCTCAGAAGGCCTTCCAGAGGCCTCTGAAAGCCAGGTTGACAAGCAAACCAGAAGTGGCTTTCCCCTGTTGCTGTGACATCTGTGGCGAGTCAAATCTGCGGATCCATGAATACGAGGGGGTATAAGATAAACGGATACACAGGGTAAAGAGGACATCACTTTAAAAGGTGTTGCTTTGCCTGGTTAGGCATCAAGTTGGCTCCCCCTGGTGTTCGGCCCTGGAACACGCAGTCCCACAGGGTGACCTCATTTCCTCCAGAACTCCATCAGTCACCTCCGAATTCTGCCGACGCACTAGGTAGGGAGTAGCTTTCCGCAGCTTCAGGCGCCGTCCTCAACCATAAGAGAGGGGACCTTGGAGGACTGAGCTGAGAGCAGGTCTGGTGGTTTGGCCCCTGCAGGACTGTGTGCTCATTTCCCCTGATTTATGGGTCACTTGACCCTGCACTACTTCTGGCATGCTCAGGGTGGCGACAGAGGTCTCCCCTTTTGATCCGCACAGCAACCTGAGATCAAAGCCTCTCAAGGTTGTCGTAGGTCCCATGGATCCATGAATTTTACCAGCCCCCATTAATTCACTCAAGGGAAGCCATCAAGCTGATTGAGCTGTTGGAAAAGAAAAAAAGTTCTCATCAAGCCATTAGCCCCAAATCACCGCCAATTTGCAACCCCCCTAATCATCCTAATTTGTACGCTTGTTGATCGCTTGTTGGTCGGAATGAATTAGAGGAGACAAATGGTAGGTGCTTGGACCGGGATAGCGGGTCTGCAACTGATGATGATGATGCCATTGTACAAACCGATGGCTAGGCCACATCTGGAGCATCACATACAGTTTTGGACGCCGCATCTCAGAAAGGACAAAGTGGAGCTGGAAAATTATTATTATTATTATTATTATTAATTAGATTTATATCCCACCTTTTTGCCCGAAGGCACCCAAGGCGGCATTACAACATAAAATATAAAAATTTAACATTAAAAAACCATTTAAAAACAATATTAAAACAATACAAAAAACAAAATAAAAAACAAGCAATAAAATTTAAAAACAAGAAGCCCTGTGGATCATACGGTATAAAATATAACAAACCAGCCAGCCAGCCTGTCAACAATTAAAAGCTTTTTGAAATAAAAAGGTCTTCAGCCCCCGCCGAAATGTTAACAACGAGGGAGCAGTTCTCAATTCTAAGGGGAGGGTATTCCAAAGCTGGGGGGCCACCACCGAGAAGGCCCTCTTCCTGGCCGCCGCCCCTCTCACTTCTCCTGGTGGCAGCACAGTAAAAAGGGCCCCCCCAGATGATCTAAGAGTACGGGTAGGATTATATGGAAGGAGGCGGTCCCTCAAATACCCCGGACCCGAGCCGTAAAGGTGCAGAAGAGAGCGACGAAAATGATTATGGGGCTGGGGCACTTATGAAGGAAGACTGCAGCATTTGGGGCTCGTCAGTCAGGAAAAAACGCACCTGAGGGGGGGGGAATGATTGAGATGTACAAAATTTTGCATGGGATGGATAGAGTGCATAGAAGGATGCTCTTTTCCCTCTCGTGTAACACCAGAACCAGGGAACATCCACTCAAATTGAGTGCTGGGAGAGTGAGAACGGATCAAAGGAAATACTTTTTTTTAACCCAGCAGGTCATTAATCTGTGGAACTCAATTCAATTCAATTCAATATACTTTTATTGGCATATATAAAAATACAAAGAGAGAGAAAGAAAAAGAGAGAAAGAAAGAAAAGGAAAAAAAACACCCTAGTATACATAATCCATGGAAATCCATTGAGGTCGTGATTCTATGCTGTGGATCCTCTGCAATTATTAGATTTCACAATACTATGCAGAAAAGCAGTGAGCTGTTTGATATGTTTCGGTTCAGGAGATGCGAAGAGCATTTTTAATCTTTCTGTGTCCGAAAGCGTCAGGTTCCGGGATAGAATTGGGCCTAATCGGCTAGATCTCTCAGCTTCGTGAAGGGGGCAATACAGAAGAAGGTGAGTCAGAGATTCGATAGCACTACTAGAGCAGGGGCAGGTTCTATCTTGATATGGTATGCCCTTAAATAAAAGATAAAAGGAAATACATTTTTTCCCCAAGTGGGTCATTAATCTGTGGAACTCCTTGCCACAGGAGGTGGTGATGACATCTGGCCTAGATGCCTTTAAAAGGGGGCTGGGCAGACTTCTGCAGGAAAAGTCCATTGCAGGCTATAGGCCATGATGGTTAGTGCAAACTCTTTATTTTAGAGGTAGGCTACCTTGGAGTGCCAGAAGCAGGGAAGTGGCAATGGGATGCACATATCTAGTTGTCCTGTGTGCTCCCTGAGGCACCTGGGGGGCCACTGCGAGATGCAGGAAGCTGGACTAGATTGGCCTGATCCAGTGGGGCTCTTCTTATGTTCCTAAGGCCCAGACTGGGTTGCAAGTTATTATTTACCTCAGAAATTTACCTTAGAATACCTGATACAAGGGAGTGGCCACATGATACAGGCATCTTGTTGTCTCATGTGCTCTCTGAGGCACCTGGTGGGCCACTGTTAGATGCAAGAAGCTGGACTAGATGGGCCCTTGTCCTGATTCAGTGGGGCTCTTACTTAAGGCCCAGATTGGGTGCAAGTTGTTATTTACCTCAGAATTTACCTCAGAATGCCAGGTGCAAGGGAGTGGCCACAGGATGCAGGCATCTTGTTGTCTCGTATGCTTCTGGTGGGCCACTGTGAGATGCAGGAAGCTGGACTAGATGGGCCTTTGGCCTGATCCAGCGGGGCTCTGCTTATATACGGTGTCCTAACTGTGCCGGCCTAACTCCAGGTTAGGATCTGTGCTCTGTGTGGTCGGGTCCTGCAGCCAGAAGGCTCCTTGCACTGGAACAACCTCCGCCCACCCTCTTATTCACAGTTCCTCCAGATTTATCTTTAATTCAGCTCCTGAAAATAATGAGCTGTGGCTCTGTAGTGGAGGGGAGCCATAAATCTTTGATGAAAAATTCGCACCAGGACTCCGGGAGGAAAAAAAAAAATTGCACATCGCACTTGACATCAAAGAATTTAATTCTTGGTTAAATATAGCAACCCGAAATTCAGGAGACGGCTCGTTCCACCAGCAGTGTAGCTTTGGTGCCCAGATGTGTAGAAGAATCTGATCTGCAGTATGACTGCCAGATTTAGAGAGGAGAAAGAAGGCGGGGCCTCACATGGAACTTGTGCGGGGGCTACTGTGATGTCAGCGATAGTGGTACCCACTGCCTTGCCAAATATGGATGCTCTAACTCAGCATTCCTCAAACTGTGGGTTGGAACATACCTGGTGTGTCGTGACCTGATTCCTGGAGGGGCCCACAGAGTTTCCATAACACAGGTGACGGAAAGTTCAGATAGCTCATTGCCTCCAGTCCGGAGGCTATTCAAAAATCAGAGAGCTTCAAGTGAAAGAAGCTAAAGAAGCAGCTTCTAAATAAATAGGGCCAATGTCAGATGCAGAGGAGTGGCAGCGAGATGCAATTGTCTGGGGTGCTCCTTAAAGGCATCTGGTGAGCCACGGTGAGATACAGGAAGTTGAAAAGGTAAAGGTTCCCCCAAGACCGAATGGTGTAGTCGTGACCGACTGTAGG
Source organism: Lerista edwardsae (assembly GCA_029204185.1). Lineage (NCBI taxonomy): Eukaryota > Metazoa > Chordata > Lepidosauria > Squamata > Scincidae > Lerista > Lerista edwardsae. The sequence continues at coordinate 667,385 of JAJKFI010000127.1, read as the reverse complement.
GGGTGGTGCTCATCTCCGTTTCTAAGCCAAAGAGCCGGCGTTTTGTCCGAGGACAAGCTTCCGTGGTCATGTGGCCAGCAGGACTCTACGCCATAGCGCACGGAACGCCATTACCTTCCCACCGAAGTGGTCCCCATTTATCTACTTGCATTTTTTAGGTGCTGGGACAAGCGACAGGAGCTCACTCCGTCGCGCAGTCTTGAACTCCCAACCTTCCGGTCGGAAAGCCCAGCAGCAGCGGTTTAACCCGCTGCGCCACCATGTCCCTACAGGAAGTTAGATCGGTGGTATTCAAACTTTTTAGACCAGGACCCACTTTTTACAATGGCACCCTTGTTGAGACCCACCGGAAGTGATGCCATTAACCTGGAAGTGATGTTGTGGCCGGAAGTGACATCATCAAGCAGGAAGCACCACATCTCAAAAAGGACAAAGCGGAGCTGGAAAAGGTGCAGAAGAGAGCGACGAAAATGATTACGGGGCTGGGGCACCTTCATGATGAGGAAAGGCTACAGAGTTTGGGGCTCTTCTAGTCTAGAAAAAAGGCGCCTGAGGAACATGATTGAGACATATAAAATTATGATTGAGGACATGATTGATTATGCATATAAAATTATGCATGGGAGGGATAGAGTCGTCAGAGGGATGTTCTTTTCCCTCTCTCACAACACCAGAACCAGGGGACAGCCACAGTACATGGAAAAAAAATGTTTAAATGAGGTCTATAAACAGCACATCGTAAAATGTCCTGCATGCATTTATTAAATTTGGTCTTTACCCTTTTTTTTACCTTTATTAAAAAAAAAAACACTCAGCAGGATACTTTTAATCCATGGCTGAATAACAAAAAAATAATTAAATTTCCCTGATTTATAGGTGAATCCTGCACAAGTTTACCCAGACGTAAGTCCCACTGTGTTCAATGGGGTCTACTCCAGGTCAGCGCGCCTTTGCCGTTCAATTCCATCCGGAGTGATTGAAAGTGTATTTTTACGGAGAGGTCACAACCGAAGCCCGAAGCCACGTTCATTTCTCTAACAGTTCCCTGCAATTTTGGGAATGCAGCCAATTTAAGAGGTTTCTAAGTGCCCCAAATCTTTCCCGGAGGTTCTTAAACGGCGAGACTTGTTGGCGCTTGCCAGGGCCTGGCAAACGTGATTCTCGCTGTGACCAAATAAAAGGCATTTAACACCATCCCCGAACATTAAGCCAAGACAGAGCAGAAGAAACGTGAGAGTCTCACCATGCGTGATTGGGCAACGTTTTGCCCTCTGCATTGGGCTACACTTTCATTAGCTACGCCCTTGCTTTGTGGCATACATGGAGGATGGCTGGGGGGGGTGGCGGTCTGGGGGCCAGGCTGTGGAGGGGGGTGGACACTTTACTGTAGCTTTACTGTACAGAGATTTACAGAGCTTTACTGTAGCTTTACTGTAAGAGGCTGTCCCAAGACGTTTCAACGTTTTTTTCCCAAGAAGAAAACTTAATTTTTAAACTTTTTAAAATTGATTATTGGTATGATTACAAGTAGATGATCTCTTATCTGGGCATCCAAAACCCAGACTATTCCGAAATCCAGACCTCTTTTGTCCAAGACATTTAAAAAACTTTCTGTAGAAAGAAGGTCTTGCGCTCATTCCAATGTACAGCCTGTTAAGTTCTATTCTCTGCTCAGCGGTGTGTGCTTATTACAGACACAGTTGGACACAGTCAAAGAGGCCAGCAGGCACCCAAACGGGTAACCGTGCTAAGAGCAAGGGGAAGCAATTGGGTAATTAATCTGTGGAACTCTTTGCCACAGGAGGTGGTGATGGCATCTGGCCTAGATGCCTTTAAAAGGGGACTGGTCAGATTTCTGCAAGAAAAGTCCATTGTGGGCTTGTAACCAGCCCACGATGGGTTGATGGGTTGTAACCAGCGGTGTTATGCTGCCAGAACGCTGGGCGGGACATCCCGGTGATTGACAGCCCGCCCGTTGCGTTCTGGAGCATTACGCCGTTTGCGTAACCAATTATGTCGCTTGCGTACGTTACACAAACGGCGTAACACTCCGGAACACGAAGGGCAGGCTGTCGATCACCCGGATGTCCCGCCCAGCGTTCCGGCAGCATAACACCGCTGGTTGTAACCTCCTTACATTAGTAGTAGGCGACTTCAGAGTGCCGGGTGCAAGGGAGTGGCAACAGGATGCAAGCATCTTGTTGTCTCGTGTGCTCCCTGAGGCACCTGGTGGGCCGCTGTGAGATACAGAAAGCTGGACTAGATGGGCCTTTGGCCTGATCCAGCGGGGCTCTTCTTATGTTCTTATTTCTCATTCTATTTATGCAATTTTACTGTCCAGCCCACTCTTCCCTTCATAAGTTACACTTAGAACCTTGGATATCTCTCCTTTCTAATATTCTTTCTGTGTTTTTCAGTGATTCTTTCCCTCCTATCACAGTGGCAGTTGCCAAGTTTTTAAGTGAGGTCTCCAAACTGACCCTTCGTCTATAATTATGTTTATGCTGTGATTGTATTAGTGCTGTAATATGTTGATTATATGCCAATAAAGGTTTGGGAGATTGATTGATATGCAATTATTCCACAATCCAGAAAAATCCAAAATCCAGACACATTCCCATCCCAAGCCATCCAGATAAGGGATAATCAACCTGCACATGTCCAAAGTTACAAAGTTGTATATAAATACACAAATTAACAAAGTATATATTAAAGATCTACTATCCACAAAGTTGGAAGAGAATTGAGCGGGGGAGAGGGAAGCAGGAGCAATGTGAAAGCGATTTAATGCGCCGCAATGTGCAAGCCCTTTTTGTTGTAGCAATTGCATGTTTTTCTTCCTTAAGGGAGAGGGACATGACACTCGCACCACCTCCTCTCGCCGTCGAGCCAAGGTTTGGCGCCCTTCTCTTATGGCAACCGGCTACTGATGGATGAGGTTCATTGCCAGGCCAGACTCTCTTCCATTGTGGATAGGGGAGGCGGGAGGGGGAGAAGATGCCCTCATAATCAGAAATCTGCAAGGAGCCCCCGGCCAAAACCAGCCCTTAATTGGAAGAAGGATGGAAAAATCAGAGCAAATGCAGCTGCACTTTAGCAAATAAGCAATCTGCCGGCAATGGGCGATTGAGTGGTTTTTAAGAGGGTTTGGCAGCAAACTTCAGCTGGGAGCGGACTTAGAAGCTTTTTATCTATGAAATAGTAATGATCTGGCTCGGGCAGCCGAACAATGCCGTCTCTTCTGCGAAAGGGTTGGAGGGAGGCCGAGCGTCAGAGACACTGTTGTTTGGTTCTTGCGCTCGGGGGAGCATTTGCATTGGCTGGCCTCGGCAGATGGTTGATGGCATGTGGAGGTGATGCTGGTGGGCTGCTGTCCGGGTGGGTGAGAAAACCCACCCAGGAATGGGGCTGTGTGTAACACTGCAGAGCTACTCTTTGCTCATCACGGAAGCCGAAATAAACGGACCCCCCAGTCCTTCCTCTTTGCAAAACTCCTCTTGGAGAAATTTGGCTGCTGGATCATCCCCAAATGCTCCCTGACCTCTTGAACATTGGTAGACTATGCGTGCAAGCCTAACCTGGAGTTCGGCCGGCACAGTAAGGCCAGCAAAGTTTGGCCAGCACCAGGGACACCGTAAAGCACGTTTGGACCACTCTCTGAGTTAGCGAGGGCGCATATCTGTGTGCTGGCCTCTCTGATTCTGAGAATGGTCCAAACTTACTTTATGGTGTCCCTTGTGCTGGCCTAACCAGGTAAGAATTGCATCCTGATGGTTTGGTGGGGGGCTGAGCAGATCTGTCCTTTCCCTGCCTTAATTTGGAGCATTTACACAAATGACTAAAGCAAATATTCAGTGCCTTCCCCCCTGCCACCAAATTAACAAGCGAAAAGCTCCCTAAAACATTATTTTTAAGCCAAAGGAAGCCTGCAGAATCAGGCAGTGACCTGTGCAGCTTAACTAATGGAAATGTAAAATTATTATTTATTAGTGCCGGTCCCCGAGCTTGGCTGTCGATACATAATTCATTCCCCCTTCCTGTGTTTTGCATCTGTGTGCAGCGGAGTTGAGTGTGGGGGCGTAGAGGCGCTATATTCGGAAATAAGAGGCGCTGACTGAGCATGTCCGCCAAGCTGTGGAAAGGGGCAGAAAAGACGCTGGTGTGGTCAAATTTTCGGTGCTTCTGCAAACCAGGGTTGCCAACTCTCTAAAGCGACCCCTGTAACCATGCCTTTAACAGCAGCGTGCTCTTGCAGCCTTTGGAGCAGGCCGGGGCCTCTGAAATTTTATCAGGGGGTACAACGTTTTTTATTGGGACATGGTGGCGTTGTGGGTTAAACCGCTGAGCTGCTGACCGGAAGGTTGGCGGTTCAAGACCACGCGATGGAGTGAGCTCCCATCGCTTGTCCCAGCTCCTGCCAACCTAGCAGTTTGAAAGCACGTAAAAATGCAAGCAGATAAATAGATGCCACTTCGGTGGGAAGGTAAAGGTGTTCCGTGCGCTTTGGCGTATAGTCATGCTGGCCAAATGACCACAGAAATTGTCCTCGGACAAATGAGGCTTGGAATCTGGAGCAATGCACTCCTTGATTATGCACTCCTTTAGCTATGCCATCAAACCACCATTATCTGGGCTCTGATCAAGCAATCCACTGTTCGCTCCAGAAATTTCCTTTCCGCCCCAGAACGGAGCCCCAAGAACCACAGCACCAATCCTTCACACATGAAAATCCACACCTGTTTCCCCCCCCACCCTTCCCACCATTTCAGCAGCCGACGGGTCCAAACCGATCCAACATTCAACTTGGGTTGGCTTACAAATCAACTTTTTATTCCCCCAAAGCTTCACACAACCCCCTTTTTTCTTTCATTCATCCGGTGCAAGATGTTTCAGTCACGTCATGTCGCAATTTAGTGATCGGTTCCCTACTGACTTTCCCATCACGGATTGGCTATCAGTTAAATTAACATTCAACCACCGAGAGGATTGGAATTCAGAGAGAGATGCTCGGGAATGTGCAATTACATTGCAGAGGCAAAAGCAGCACGGGGTGACTGCTCAGCTGAATGGCAGTGCACAAAAAACGAGGAAGAGGAGGAGGAAGATCCTTCATAAGAACATCCCTGCTGGATCAGGCCAAAGGCCCATCTGGTCCAGCTTCCTGCATCTCACAGTGGCCCACCAGGTGCCTCAGGGAGGCATGAGACAACAAGATGCTTGGATCCTGTTGCCACTCCCTTGCACCTGGCAGGCTATAAGTAAGTACTACTTACTGTAAGTAAGTAAGTAGCCTACTACTTACTAATATAAGGAGGTTGCCCATAGAGGTTGCCCATTTGGAGGTTGCCCTATAGCCCACGATGAACTTTTCCTCTAGAAATCTGTCCAGTCCCCTTTGAAAGGCACCTAGGCCAGACGCCATCACCACCTCCTGTGGCAAGGAGTTCCACAGCTTAATGACCCGCTGGGTAAAAAAGTATTTCCTTTTATTCATTTTAACTCTCCCACCACTCAATTTCAGTAGATGCCCCCTGATTCTGGTATTGTGAGAGAGGGAAAAGAACATCCCTCTATCGACTCTATCCCTTCCGTGCATAATTTTATATGTCTCAATCATGTCCCGCCTCAGGCTGCCTTTTTTTCCAGACTGAAGAGCCCCAAACGCTGCAGCCGTTCTTCATAAGGGAGGTGCCCCAGCCCCGTAATCGTTTTCGTCGCTCTCTTCTGCAGCTTTTCCAGCTCCACTTCATGAGACCACCCCCAAAGCAGAGGCGCTGGGAACCTGAGAAACCACACAGGGATTTATTCACCCAAGCAGGATGCACCTTGCAAGACTGCAGATTCCAGCTGGACATCAGGAAGAAATTCTTGAAGGTAAGGGTGGTTTGACGGTGGAACAGATTGCCGCTGGAGGGAAGTGGTGGATTCTCCCTCCCTGGCAAGCTCCAAGCAGGGGCTCGACAAGCCCCTGCTGGAGCTGCTCCATGACAGCTCCATGACATGGACAGCTCCATGACAGTTTAAGGCTCCTAGGCTGGCTGCCAACCCTGGAAGCAATTTCTCCAGTCCCCATTGTAACTGGGCTCTCCCAGCAGGTGCAAGGAATGCCATTCAGCCCCAGTGTATGAAATGAATTTGACACCCCTGCTCTAGGCAAGGGGTTGGACTAGATTACCTTTAGGGTCACCTCCCACTTCTACGATTCCAGGAGTATTTGACTCTTTGAGCAGGGCTGCAGGTTGCATCGCATCTGCTTGGAGCCTCGTTTGCGGAAGAACAGCAAGAGCATAGCCGTGTGGATTTCTGCCCGAGGCCCGGCCACTACTCCATGGGAAAACACATTGGTGAATCCCGTCTGTGAGTTTCCACTCAGAGCTAATCCGTGCTAATCGATGCTGCCAGTCATCACCAGTCGGCACACTTCCTGCACCTGCATCTAGCAAAGCCGCAAGCTCTGGCCGCAAAGAAACCTCTGGGTTGTCACCCACATGTCACCCACATGCAGAAGATTTAGTCGAGAGGGTTAATGCCTCCGTTTGCCTGAAGATAAGAGCTGAAGATCTGAAGGTCGCCAGTTCGGGACAGCCGGAAGTCTCTGTGAGTGGCAGACCTCGTTAATTGAGGCTGATTAACAGCTGAGCTTCGGCTGCCTTGTGTGAGGGGGAGTTGTGCCGAAGTTCAGCCGCTTCTCTAGTGGGAGCAGGGAAGCCATTTATCAGCCAGCAAGAAGACAAACGGGTGGCCAGAAAGGAGGACTAAATCCAGAAAGATCCATCTGTATGTGTGTAGTTCTTGAAAGATAGAACATTTCTGCATAAATTGTAAAAACCTTCGGGTTTCTGAATAAAGTCTGCCCATGTAAACCGCCTTGAGTTATAGTCATTAGAGAAATCTGGTGACCTAAGAAAGGCGGTATATAAATCCAAGTATTATTATAAGTATTATAATCCCACGTGAGTTATTATGGATGTGATAGATGTGCACTTTCCAATACATTTTTCAATGTGCCACGCACACATGCACACCCAGCTGCGAAAAGCCCCACTTCTACACAGGTGCTCCAGCCCAGCAAAAGGAGCAAAGCACACACACACACACACACACACACACACACACACACACACACACAC
>JAJKFI010000127.1:636304-650462 GCA_029204185.1 Lerista edwardsae | reverse complement strand
CTCCCCCAATCCCATAGTCCCCAGCGAAAACCAATCTCTCCACAACAGTCTAAGAACGTAGCAAGAGCCCCATTGCATCAGGCCACAGGTCCATCTAGTCCAGCTTCCTGTATCTCACAGACAACAAGATGCCTGCATCCTGTTGCCACTCCCTTGAACACCTAATTTCTTTAAAGAAGGTTTAGAAGTAGCAGCCACCTGCTTTTGCTTTTCTTTTCTGCTTAGAGACTGTGATGGCGTCTTTCTCTGGGCTAAGAATAGCTGTGGTGAACCTTCAAGGCTCTTGTTTGTCTTTCCTCCTAAGGGATCCAGTTCCATCTCTTTTGAGAGCTGCGAGGGAATCCTACAGAAGTCCTATCAAACAAGATTCAAGGAGGCCAGCAGAGAAAAGTGGGAGGAGGCAGGAATGAGGATCTTCCTTATCTCACCCTCTGTAGTGGTAATGAGAGACGCTTCTGAACACCTTTGGAATTGCACAGGTTAATGCCTGGAGCGCTTAAAAGCACAACAAAGAACACAGGGGAGGGGGAAGTGAGACATCGCTACTAAAATACGGTTTAATATGCAGCCGAGGGTCTCCACCTGGCGCCTGCAAAAGGCAGGATTTCACAGGAGGAAAATTGATTTTAAATTTGTGTGTGCAACCTGTGAGTTGCAGAGGTTGGGAGAAACTCCCTTCCTTCCCCCACTGGCCAAATGATCAACAGGCAACTTAAAGAAGTGGTGGTGATGTGATGACTCCAAATTATTTGTCACATTTTTAGACCGCTCTTCCTCCAAGGAGCTCGTGTGTGTGTGTGTGTGTGTGTGTGTGTGTGTGTGTGTGTGTGTGTGTTTTGGCGCTCCTAAAGTTTGCTGTCTCAAGGTTGGGGTTTTGCAAATTCCCCCCCCCCCCCAAAAAAAACTTGGGCCAACGGGGCCGGTGAGTGGGACACCTGGCTGAGTGGAGCATCTCAGAAGGCCAGGTGCACGGGAGTGGCCACAGGATGCAGGCATCTTGTGGTCTCGTGTGCTCCCTGAGGCATCTAGTGGGCCACTGTGAGATGCAGGAAGCTGGACCAGATGGGCCTTTGGCCTGATCCAGCGGGGCTCTTCTGATGTTCTGATGCTCCTTCTTTCTCTTCCCTCGATCTCCACCTCCAGGCTCCTTGTTGCTGCACCTAGGAACCTGCCGGCTTTTGTTTAACCCCGCTGGGTTTTGGCCTTCCATGTAATTATTTTGGAAGCCGGCACATCCTTTGCACACTCATCGCCACCTGGGGTGTCATATTTCTTCAAATAGCCCCCGGGCTCTTTCCCAAGGCCAGCTTTGGTCCCTCTCTATTATTGCGCTTGAGTGGAACGACTGCACCACCGTCCTCTGCTCGGCTCTTAACAGCTCCCCAGAGAACCTACGCCTTCCCGTGGATGTCAGCAGGGCACTTACAGGAAGTTTTATCTTTGTAGATTTGCTGGAGTCGGGGAGAGAGCGAGAGAGCAGGGCTGGTTTGCTCTGTTCCTGCTACCCTAACAAGAAAGAGCTCCAGGTGTATGAACAACTTGGGGTTCTTGTCTTGGGGAGGTCTACAAGGCCAAAGGGGTTGGTGATCATATAGTCCCATCCAAAAACGTGTGGAGAGCTTTTCCTGGACAACCCACCAAGCTGGGGAATGGCACAGTTGCCGAAAAAGCCGAGACATCACCCTGCCAACAAAGGTTCACATAGTCAAAGCTATGGTTTTCCCAGTAGCAATGTATGGCTGCGAGAGCTAGACCATAAGGAAGGCGGAGCGCCGAAGAATAGATGCTTTCGAATTATGGTGTTGGAGAAGACTCTTGAGAGTCCCCTGGACTGCAAGGAGATCCAATTGGGTAGTCCTCCAGTAAGTCAAGCCTGATTGCTCCCTGGAAGGACAAATCTTGAAGCTGAAGCTCAAGTACTTTGGCCACCTCCTGAGAAGAGAGGACTCTTTAGAAAAGACCCTCATGCTGGGAAAGATGGAAGACAAAAGTAGAAGGGGGCTGCAGAGGATGAGATGGTGAGACAGTGTCACCGAAGCGATGAACATGAAGTTGGGCGAACTCTGGAAGCTAGTGGCGGACAGGGAGGCCTGGCGTGCTGCGGTCCAGGGGGTCGCGAAGAGTCGGACACAACTTAGCGACTGAACAACAACAACAACAACAACAACAACAACAGTTGTAACCTGGAGTTAGGCCGGCACAGTTAGGCCAGCCAAGTTTGGCCCGCACAAGGGCCACCTTAAAGTATGTTTGGACCACTCTCTGAGTCAGTGAGGATGGTACACAGATGTGTTTAGACTGTTTATGAAAGTGGAGGATCCTGCTAACTGGGCAGGAGGCACTTTTCCAAGTGATGCTCCTCTGATATTTAGCAGGGGGAGAGCAATTGTCCCTCTTCACCCTAGCACAATGTCTTTTTTAGTGGCTGCTGCTGGTGGGGTTCTGCATTTTGTTTTTGTGAACCCTTTTGGGGCAGGGAGCCATTTAACTTTATAACTATTTTTGGCCTGTAAACTGCTTCGTGAACTTTTGTCGAAAAGAAGAATATAAATATGATTGAGAGCACAATCCTAACCTGGAGTTAGGCCGGCACAGTTAGGCCAGCAAAAGGGCCACCACAAAGCACGTTCGGACCACTCTCGGAGTCAGGGAGAATGGCTCACATCTGTGTGCTGGCCCGTCTGACTCTGAGAGTGGTCCAGACATACTTTACGGTTTCCCTTGTGCTGGCGAAACTTGGCTGGTCTAACTGTGCCGGCCGAACTCCAGGTTAGGATTGTGCCCTGATGGATCGATCGATCCATGTCAGTATCAAGGCTTACAGCTGTGGAGTGATCACGAGTTGTACTCTTCCCCCAGTCAAAATCTGCTCATGGCCTCTGCCATGCCTTGTGGCAGGGAGTTCCACAGGCTGATTCCTTCATGTGTGCAGAAGGCTTTCGTGTGGTCGGTCCTGAGCAGACTGCCAGCCTGTGTCATAGAAGTCCTAGGATTATGGAAGAGGGAGAAAATTTATCTCTCTCTTTCTCTCTTTCATGCCATTCATAAGGAGGTCCCACTGAAATCAATAGGACGTCTTCCAACCAAGTGTCCAGGAATCAATCTGAAATTTAGGGACTTCCACTTAATTGACTGGTCAGGCTGCGAGAGAGTTAAAGGAGCTGGAGGGAAGTAGACCTTGAGAACAGAGAAATGTCACCGCTGATTCAGAAGTAATGAAGAAGGAGGTGAGATATTGGGAACCTTTCTGTCTAATAAAGGGAAATGTATTCAGATTAATTCCGGGCGAGTCGAAGAATAACAAGCACGTCACCCTCCCCGGTTGGGTTGTTTCGTGAAGGAAACTGTTCAGGGGAAAGAGAATTAATAGGCAACAGCTGTTAGAAGTGGGCAATGTCTGCCCATCATGAACACTAAAAGTAGGTCCTTTGGATCAATTAAGGGGGTTCTGAGCCATTGCAGGGTGTTTGCTGGGCTCTTTCGCCTGCTCAGAGGCCACTGTTGGAAAAAACAACAACACCATTGCTGTCCACAGTGCTGGCCCATGCAGAAGGCCAACTAAGGCAGTTGCCTCAGGGCACAATCCTAACCTGGAGTTAGGCCGGCACAGTCAGGCCAGCAAAGTTTGGCCGGCACAAGGGGCACCGTAAAGTGCGTTTGGACCACTCTCGGAGTCGGGTAGGATGGTGCACGTCTGTGGGCTGGCCTCTCCAAGAGTGGTCCAAACCTACTTTACGGTGGCCCTTGTGCCGGCCAAACTTTGCTGGCCTAAGTCCAGGTTAGGACTGCACCCTCAGTCAGCAGGTGGGCATGTAGGACTCACCTCCACCAGCTCACCTCTGCTTATCTCCGCTACTCCATCTCTCTCCTGGATTTAAAGTGGAAGCATGGAGTTGAGGAGAGTGGTCGGCTAGATGTATAGAATCATAGAGTTGGAAGGGACCCACAAGGTCATCTAGTCCATCCCCCGCCTGTAGCAGGAATTCCCCCTAGAGCATCTCCAGCATGTGCCCGTCGAACCTCTGCTTGAAGGTCTCCAGTGAGGGAGAATCCACCACCTCCCTCCAGTGGCAATCTGTTCCACTGTCGAACCGCCCAGAATTTCTTTCTGATGCCCAGCCGGAATCTCCTCTCTTGCAGTTTGTCCCCATTGGACCTAGTTCTACTGTCAAAGGCAGATGAGAACCAATTTGTCCCTTCTTCCTCATCACAGCCCATCAGATATTTGAAGAGGGCTATCATCACCCCTCTCAGCCTTCTCTTCTCCAGGCTAAACATACCCAGTTCCCTCAACCTTTCCTCGCAGGACTTGTTTTCCAGCCCCCTGATCATCTTGGTCGCTCTTCTCTGAGCCTGCTCCAGTTTGGCTGCGCCCTTCTTGAACTGGGGTGCCTAGAATTGGACAAGGCACACCAGGTGAGTTCTCACCAATGTGGAGTAAAGTGGAACTACATGTACTTCCTGGTGCATGCTGCCCCCTTTTTGGCTCAGCTGGAAACTCCTGGATGAACTGTCTTACACAGCGGAAGGCGCCTCCCTTGTGGATAGGACTTGCCGGGTCAGCATGCACCCAATCCGCCACTATTTATGGATCAGGTCCAGTTTTTGCCACAGAGCTTTTGATTTATGCCGAAAATATCACTTCAACGCCTACTGCCAGGGAGGAGTAACAAGTGGGTAGCGGTTGCCTCTGTCTTTTTAAAAGTAGAATTTCACCACTGAACTGTTAAATCTCCTTTTACAGCTGCTGTCCCATAAAGTTGAGATCTAATGCTGGTGATATTTCTTCTTCGGTCTTTTGTGTTTTGTTCCCCTCCTGCAAGGGTTCAAGGAACAGAGATGCTTCCTATCGCTAGCAGCTTTCCAAGATCCTCTCTCTCTCTCTCTCTCTTTCTCAGTTTGTATGTGTGTGTCTGTGTGCAAACACAAACATTGCAGTATGCAAACTTTCAAAAATACCTTGATCAGACAATCCTATCTAGAATTCTGTGCCGGCTGGTGTGGGCTTCTAGAAAACGCTTCTAGAAAACTCCACAGCAGGAAATGAAAGCCAAAACTCCACACCACCCTGTTTGCAACTCGGCATTTGAAATTTAGAGGCACATTCCTGGTGCCCACCATCATCGCCACATCCTGTGGCAAGGAGTTCCACAGGCTGATAACACGATAGATCTCGCAAGACCATCGCAGTTGCCTTCAGAGAGGCGATTCCTCCTGGGGGCAATGGCTGCCTCCCCTACACAAGGCCACTTGTCTTGGAAAGATGAACAGATGTCATTTGAAAAGCTAATCCAGAAAAGAACAAGAAATCCCGGAAGACCAAAGCAGATCAGAGGGCAGAGGCCGCTCTCCAAGCAGCATAAACATTTCATCGGTTCTGCTTTCAACTCGGTCCACGTGAATTCCACCGAGAAGAAACTTTGCAATTATGACACAGATCAAGATGGTGTCATTTCAACAGCCGGATTGCAACATCGAACAGACTGTGCAGAGGCTGGGCAGAGTGTCGCTTTGTGTTATGTGTTTCCAAACTCCTCTTTCTTTCCGAACCCACGCAAACAGGTGTGCAGAGGAGAGAGATTATTGCGTTGTTTCATTCCACTGTCTAGGAACTCATAAGAACATCTACTGGCATACAAAAAGGGGGGCTTGAGGGGCATGCAGGTGGCTGTCCAAGGAGGTTGTCTGACAGGCACAGGGGTTCAATTAAAAAACCCTCATTGTCTGCACTTCTTCTCTGGCCATTATTATTTTTATTCCATGTCACGGCTGTTATTGAAAATGATTTTGTCAAAGGGTCTGCCAAACCATATGGGCCCTGGGTGCTAAATGACCTTTTTTTTGGGATGGGAGACGGAACGTCAGGCTGTGACAAGCTGCTGTACCTGTTGTGGGAGGACGGAGGCGCTAATGAGCCAATTAATCACCACAAGCGCAGTGTTGCAGGGGAGTGTGCGAGAGGGCCAGCCAGGAAAAGGATGGCGTATGACCAGGCTGGACTTGGTTCAGTCTGCCTGCTGAAGCTCGATGGCACGCAGCCAGAGGAGAGCACCTCACTGCGAAGGCTTCCTCTGGGACTGAGGATTCAGTGAATCACAGAATACGTGTAAAAACCCCATTGAAAAACAGTGGTTTAGACTAGGCTGCCCATGGAAGCCACCTTGAGCACAGCATTGGAAAGATGGGCTACACATTCTTCAAATAAATAAATAGTATCGTTTCATGCAAAACTCTAGCAGTGCTGAAATAAAAGGAATTATCAAAAAGAAGAACAATCTGCAGCTGAACCTTTAAGACGCTCTAAAAATATTTCATGCTGCCAAACAGAAGCCCCAGTTTCCCTGAATCTCACTGTCGGAATAATTAGAATTGTCTAAAGGTGAGAATTAGCACATTCCAACAGCTGATTCCGTGACGGTTTGCTTATTGGGTTAAGAAAAATGTATTTAACTTTTTGCGGATTTCAAGCAAAAAAAGAGGGGGGTTGCAGAGCTGTTTTTTGGGACCCCGCCCCCGCCCCGCCCCCGAGAATCCTTCTCCACAAAATGGTTTTTGCCTGCCTCGCTGCCAAATCTGGCTCAGACTAGTTTCATGGGCGGGTGGGACAAGAAAAAGAGTAATAGAGACATTTGCTGGGTTTTGTAACAAACTGCTTGTTTGTGGATACATCGTTAGAGCAGATGGAAAGAAAACAGGCAGGCAGGATATAGACCACGTCAATGCAACACCCTAGCATCTTAGAAGCCAGAAATGTCCTTGTTAGTCCTTTTGCAACAGGCTCCAAAATACAGTCTCCTTTCTGGAATTTGCGGCAGAACGCATAGCTGAACGTTATGGCCATTATTCTTATGTCCTCTCTCTCTCTCTCTCTCTCTCTCTCTCTCTCTCTCTCTCTCTCTCTCTCTGTGTGTGTGTGTGTGTGTGTGTGTGTGTGTGTGTGTGTGAGACAATATGTGTGTGGGAGGGAAGGAGGTTTAAGGAAAAATGTAGGGCTGGTCTTTGTCCTGAGAGGTTCACAATCCAGAAATAGACACAAGGGAGACAACAGAGGGAGGGGGCTGGAAGGTCAAAGGGGTGCAGCACCTGCAATTGTTTCAATTATTTGTAGTTTTGCTGGGTTGAAATAGTGTTGCTGGGTTGAATGGGGGCCATGGGATTGTGCAGAATAAAGACCATGGGATTGTGCAGACTGCGGCCCATGGGATTGTGCAGAATGGGGGGCCATGGGATTGTCAAGAAAGGGGTCCATAGGAATTGTGCAGAATGGGGACCATTGGACGGTGCAGAATGGGAACCATGGGATTGTGCGGAATAATGACCATGGGATTGTGCAGAATAGAGACCATGGGATTGTCAAGAAAGGGGACCATCGGACTGTGCAGAATGGGGGCCATGGAATTGTGCAGAATAGAGACCATGGGATCGTGCAGACTGTGGCCCATGGGATTGTGCAGAATGGAGGCCATGGGATTGTGCAGAACGGGGGCCATGGGATTGTGCAGAATGGGGAGTACTGGATTGTGCAGAATGGGACTGTGGAATTGTGCAGAATGGGGGCAATGGGATACTCTCATTGGCATTTGGAATATGTGGACTAAGTGACCTTCTGGGTCCCCTTCCATAACTTCTAAGTTACAATTCTGTGACAAAAGAACCCATGGGGGAGATCACTCTACACATTAGGTCAAGGCGAAAGGCACATTGTGATCCTGTTTGGGCCATTGCTTTATTTATATACATAAACATTCATGTTTTTTAAAAACTGTCAAAGCATCTCATCGAAATCACACATCCATCGCAGCTGGTATCAGCCTGAAACACGGGAGTAACACGCTGGAAAATATTTTCTTTTTGCCTTGCCGGTTCCGGGGGAGGGGAAAACAACAAGACATTAAGTGGGGGGAGGGGAGGGCATGCCCATGAAGCTCAGCAAACAGCCCAAATTATGATTTATTGCACACACATCAGCTGGGGCGAGATTGCAGGAGGGAGGAAAAAACACGCAGCTTTCCGAGCAAATCCCTTATTTATTTGCCTCTTACTCTGCAAGTGAATAAGGTATTCCATCAGAGGCAGCTATCTTATCGGGACAGAAAATGCAGCATGCAGATTATTACAAGGAGTCATAATTCTCCACCTTGGTGTTGTTTTGCATGTGGTTTTTTTTTTCCTTTTCAAAAAAGAGGGTGTTTTATTAGGATGAAGACAGACGTTTCCCCAAACCGGCATTAATGGAAAACATTTTAAGAAAGGCAGGCGTGTCGCACTGATGACAACCGTAAACCGAGGTGCAATTTAAATCTGGAGGCAGATTTAAAATGCGAGATATTGGAGAGGGGGAAATGAGAGGCAGGCACCAGCAGATCAATTACAAAAGGTCATATAACTGGGCCCCTGAATTCGTCAATCTTCACAGGGCAGGGGACAGCTCTGGTAATAATTTCGGTGTCTGGCCTTTACTCCAGAGAAGGAGGGAACTTGACAGACTGTTGGGCTTTCAGAACCCTGGAGAGCTCCGTGGATTCCAATAAGGTCCAGAGAGGGTCTGGGGTCTCCAATATTTCTAGGCACTCGCATAGATAAGGCGAGTACGGGGGGGTACGGGGCCCTGGGTTCCAGGCCTCCTTGTCATATGTGTGTGTGTGTGTGTGTGTGTGTGTGTGTGTGTGTCACAACAGCAGCAGTGACAACATACACCTGCCCACCTGGAGACATCCATGAGAACCCAGGTGAGTGAGGAGAAGGGTTGTGAACAGAGGTGCAGAAGAAGGAACTATGGTGGTAAGGGCGTCCCCTCATTGCAACATCTCCTGCATGCGCTCAAGAGTGGCTACAGGATGCATGTCTCTTGAGGTCTTGTGTGCCCCCCCCAAAGCATCAGGTGGGCCACTATGAGATCCAGGAAGCTGGACTAGATGGGCCTTTGTCCTGAACCAGTAGGGCTGTTCTCATGTTCTTAAGGCCCAGATTGGGTTGCAAGTTAATATTTACTTCAGAATTTTACCTCACAATGCCAGGTGCAAGGGAGTGGCAACAGGATGCAGGCATCTAGTTGTCTTGTGTGCTCCCTGAGGCATCTGGTGGGGCACTGTGAGATACAGGAAGCTGGACTAGGTGGGCCTTTGGCCTGATCCAGCAGAGCTCTTTTTATGTTCATAAGGCCCAGACTGGGTTGAAAGTTATTATTTACCTCAGAACGCCTGATACAAGGGACTGGCAACCGGATGCAGGCCTCTTGTTGTCTTGTGTGCTGCCTGAGGCATCTGGTGGGGCACTGTGAGATACAGGAAGCTGGACTAGGTGGGCCTTTGACCTTAACCGGCCGGAACTCTTCTTATGTTCTTGTGTTTACGCCACAGTAGGCCAGAGTGAGAACAAACAAAACGGAGAAAAGATGGAGGAGACGGAAACCAAGCCACAAACGCGAGCCTTGCAAGAATCACCGTTGTGCAGAAAGAAGCAACTTTTATCAAAGCCACGCAGAGCTCAGCTGCCCCAGCTGTTTCTCTCTGTGTGCTTGGGTATATTGATCTAGAAGCCACATGACACCAGGAGGTCAGGCGCATGCAAGGCCTGGGAGAGATCTGTTGCACTGGCATCTGTCTTGATTGATTCGGCGCATTTGTGGCGACTTCCCGGCGAGGCAGCCGAGCACATCAATGGGAGGGCAAAGGAATGCCATCGGAAGTCTGAGAAGCAAAACCTGGAGGGCAGCAGAAGAGTCAGTGTCTTGCATGCTCCTCTTTCAGCCAAACATGTGCTCATTATACATGAAACGGCCCTTTCATCTTCCGACCCCCCCTTCTGAGTCAACCGGCCTTACTGACAATTGGCACGCTCAGATCTGCTCCCGAAATTTCACAGGTCCAAATCAGAGTAGCCCCATTTGGGTGGCTGGAGCATTATTTGGGGGTAAGGAGACCTATGTCCCCATACTTTGAGGTATGCCACAGCTGCCTCCTAACTGGAGCTAGATTTGTTGCAGGCAGCGGTGTTATGCTGCCGGAACACTGGGCGGGACATCCGGGTGATCGGCAGCCCGCCCGTCATGTTCCGGAGCGTAACGCCATTTGCGTAACGTACGCAAGCGGCGTAATTGGTTACGTAAATGGCGTAACGCTCCGGAATGCAACGGGCGGGCTGTCGATCACCCGGATGTCCCGCCCAACATTCCAGCAGCATAACACCACTGGTTGCAGGCCACCCAGCTGGCCTATTGCAAGCCAAGTTAGGATTGGGCTGTGTTCAGTATTTTTAAGTGCTGCCTTCCAAGATTTTCAGGAAGGGGTAAAGAAAATAATACACTTAAAACAACGGACAAGGAGGACAATATTATCATGCCATTGTACAAAGCGATGGTAAGGCCGCACCTGGAATATTGTGTACAGTTCTGGTCGCTGCACCTCAAAAAGGACATAGTGGAGCTGGAAAAGGTGCAGAAGAGAGCAACAAAAATGATTATGGGGCTGGGGCACCTCCCTCATGAAGAAAGACTGCAGCGTTTGGGGCTCTTCAGCCTAGAAAAAAGGCGTCTGAGAGGGGACATGATTGAGACATACAAAATAATGCCCGGAAGGGATAGAGTCGATAGCGGGATGTTCTTTTCCCTCTCTCAAAACACCAGAACCGGGGACATCCGCTAAAACTGAGGATTGGGACTTGGGAGAGTTAAAACAGATAAAAGGAAGTACTTTTTTTTACCCAGCGGGTAGTTAATCTGTGGAACTCTTTGCCACAGGAGGTGGTGATGGCATCTGGTCTAGATGCCTTTAAGAGGGGATTGGATGGATTTCTGGAAGAAAAGTCCATCGTGGGCTATAGGCAATGATGGGCTGTAACCTCCTTACATTAGTAGTAGGCTACGTCAGAGTACCGGGTGCAAGGGAGTGGCCACAGGATGCAGGCATCTTCCCTGAGGCACCTGGTGGGCCACTGTGAGATACAGGAAGCTGGACTAGATGTAATGGGCCTTTGGCCTGATCCAGCAGGGCTCTTCTTATATTCTTAATTGGAGAAGCCTCCAGGTTTATAAACCACACTCCCTTTGGGTGGGAAACTGACGTGGTGAAAATCAATTGCCCCCAAATTGGGGGGGACACCCCAGCAGCTGGCAACAGAACTGCCATATTATTCCAATTAACGAGGGTTTCCATTAACCAGATTTCTAGGCAATCCATCTCTGCCATAATCGGGGAGCGGCGACGTCAATTTAGCATGAAAAGAGCATAAATTGCCAAAATCAACGCAATGTTCCATATGCGGCATGAATTAATGTAATGTAATTGTGGCATAATTCACAATAATTTGATGTTGAAACCCAGCCAGGGTTTACAGCTGTAAAATCGTCTTGAGATGCCATCGTTCAGACAAGAACTCTTAGCAAGTTGACTTATTTACTTAATTTTTTTTTTAAAAAAAGAAAACAAACACCATTTGCAGAGTTGTTGAGTGGGAGCTGTCAAGTTGATGGGACGTTAGCCCCCCAGCAAGGCTCAGCTAGGATCTCAGAAAAAGTCACAAAGCCAGGGAATTTTGGGAGGTCAACCTGAGAAGTGCAGAGCCACAAACAGTGTGGCAGATTGAGATTGAGCGCGCAATCCTAAACTGAAGTTAGGTCGGCAGAGTTAAGCCAGCAAAGTTTGGCAGGCACAAGGGACACCATAACATATGTTTGGACCACTCTTGAAGTCAAGAGAGTCCAGCACACAGACACGCGCCATCCTCCCTGGCTCCAACGGTGGTCCAAACGTGCTTTAGGATGGCCCTTGCGCCAGCCAAACTTTGCTGGCCTAACTGTGCCAGCCTCACCCTCACTCACGAAGGGATAGAGTCGATAAAGGGATGTTCTTTTCCCTCTCTCAAAACACCAGAGCCAGGGGGCATCAGCTAAAACTGAGGATTGGGAGAGTTAAAACAGATAAAAGGAAGTACTTTTTTTACCCAGCGAGTGGTTAGTCTGTGGAATTCTTTGCCACAGGAGGTGGTGATGGTCTTGATGCCTTTAAGAGGGGATTGGACGGATTTCTGGAGGAAAGGTCCATCGTGGGCTATAGGCAGTGATGGATTGTGCAACCTCCTTACAAAGGTGGCAGGCTACTGGTACCGGGTGCAAGGAAGTGGCAACAGGACGCAAGCATCTTGCTGTCTCATGCCTCCCTGGGGCACCTGGTGGGGCCGCTGTGAGATACAGGAAGCTGGACTAGATGGGCCTTTGGCCTGATCCAGCAGGGCTCTTCTTATGTTCTCACTCCAGGTTAGGATTGTGCCCAGAGACACAGAGAGAGAGAGAGAGAGAGAGAGAGAGAGACTGATTGACTGACTGACTGACTGACTCAAGTCAACCAGGAAGCTTTGTGGCTGAACAGGGTTTTGTACCTAGAGCCTAGATTTTCCAAGTGCAACACCAGAACCACTACACTTGTCCCTTGATGGCACATAGAGCATCTGTCCCTGGGTGGTTCACTGGGCACTTCTGTGAAGTGATATCTTAGCAGAAGTAGCACTGCTGAAAGGGAAGCCAGCGTGATAACTGAGCTCTCCCATATCTGAAAAAGATGGTCAAGGTTTGCTCATTTCCTCCCATCCGCAGCTAACGACTTTCAATGTGAGAACCAAGTGCTTATTTCTGCTTGATGACATCACTTCCAACCTGATGATGTCACTTCCGGCTCTCAGCAGGCGTCATGAACGCAATCTGGCCTGCTATATGACACAACTTTTATTTTATTTATTTATTTTTGGATTTTTACCCCGCCTTATTGTGCCCAAAGGCACCCAAGGTGGCATTACAATATATATAAAAACAATATAACAACTCACATTAAAAACAATTAAAAACAGTATTAAACAATATAATCAAAAAATTAAGAACACAATTAAAAACAAATTTAAAAACAGTTTAAAACAACAAGCCCCGTGGATCATAATAACCAGCCAGCCTATCAACAGTTAAAAGCTTTTTGGAATAAAAAGGTCTTCAGCCCCCGCCGAAACGTAAACAAGGAGGGAGCAGTTCTCAATTCTAAGGGGAGGGTGTTCCAGAGTTGGGGGGCCACCATCGAAAAGGCCCTCTTCCTGGCCGCCGCCCCTCTCACTTCTCCTGGTGGCGGCACAGTCAAAAGGGCCCCCCCAGATGATCTAAGAGTACGGGTTGGATTATATGGAAGAACTTTTGACACCCTGGTCCCGACGATGACAAGCCATTGAGCTCGGAAGGAGAGCCAAATATCTGCTCCTTCATTCCTCCATGACCAGGGATAAGACAAGGGAATTTAATTATGGATGTGACATCCGGCTAAGGGCTCTGTTAACGAAGACGGATCACTGGACGTAGGGGAGGCCTCGTTGAAATTTGGAAGGGGCTTTTGATGTGAGAAGTGATCAAAGCATCCGTCTGCTTTCATTGATCATTCATTCAAGGGACTCGCCCCCCCCCCAAAAAAAGTCTAAGGTCAGTCAGAAAAGATGAAAGTCAAAGGGCTATATGCCAGCATTGGTAAACAGGGCCTGGTTTTGGCAAAAGCAGTTTACGCTGGACCAAACACGGCTTTGTCACACACACACACACACACACACACACACACACACACACACAATGTCTTCCGTTAACTCCCCCCACAAACATTCTGCACACAGCAAGGACAACGTTCCTCCTTTGATCATTAAACATTGTGGTTATTCTCGAACAGTCTTTGATCTCAATATTCGGTCTCTGGTGACTGGAAGAGGACAAGGTTTCTGATTTATGCTGGCCAAAATGAAAACCATGGAAGACAGGCCAATTGGTTCCTAGAGGGGGATCACAGCACTAAGATCACAATCCTAACCTGGAGTGAGGCCGGTACAGTTAGGCCAGCAAAGTTTGGCCGGCACAAGGGCCACGGTAAAGTATCTTTGGACCACTCTCTGAGTCAGAGAGGCCAGCACACAGATGCACACCATCCTCCCTGACTCAGAGAGTGGTCCAAACGTGCTTTACGGTGGCCCTTGTGCTGGCCAAACTTTGCTGGCCTAACTGTGCCGGCCTAACTCCAAGTTAGGATTGTGCTCTAGGTTTAGCAAGCAGCCACCTCCCCTCCTCTTTGGAGACATTCGGAGCCAATGTAGCCTCTGTTTTGCTCTAACTGCTGGGAATAGCTCCAAAAAGAAGGTGGGGGGG
>JAJKFI010000127.1:622768-636294 GCA_029204185.1 Lerista edwardsae | reverse complement strand
CTCCCTCCCTCCCTCTCCACCCTCCCTACGCCTCTCCATCCCTCCCATGAGCCTTCACTCCTACCAGAAGCAGAACCACGTTTTCAGGATTCCATGTTAACATTCTGCATGGCCCTTACTTAAAAGCCCAAGCGGCAGTGTAGGGTCCGCTCTTTGTATCCGCGGGGAATCCGTTCCAGGACCACCTGCTGATATCTGGGTACGCATATCCGCAAATCCGTAGCCACTTCCTGCTCGATGAGCAAACCGGAAGTGGCTTCCCTCCCCACCCCATATCTACGGCATTTACAGTGAGTCAAATGCCAAATTCGCGGATAACCACGGATTCACGGATACACTCTGTATAGGGTATTTTTTTTTATGCAGAGCAGGTCCGCCTCCCCTTCCCCACAGCCCCCCCATCTCACCCTGCCTGGGAAAATCATCATAAATATGCTCCAGCTATAGAGCAGGGCGTGTCATGCAAAAACTTTAAAGGGGGTGAACATCAGTAAGACGTTCCCTTACTTAGTTTTTAATCAGTGAGTTTTCAACTATTTTCCTCTCCAGGCCACATCAAGGATCTCAAGGAATAATTTTGGAGACCGTTAGGATGCCGTGCAGGGAAAAAAAAAAAAAAAGGTAAGATGAGGTGTGTGATGTTTTCTCTCCCCCCTCCCTTACAAAAAAGAAAAGGAAGTTGGCTTGAAGTTGTTTTAGGGCAGAGAATGGAGAATATTTTATGCAGCATTGGGCAGGGTTTGGGGGCAATCAGACAGGCTCCGGAGGGTGATTCTCAACATGTGTGCAAGTATTTTTGGGGGGCTGGGTGGGGAGTGTTTCAACGATTTCTAACTGATCTCCACTCCCCACGACTTTTGACTTCCAATGCACCATAAGAACATAAGAACATAAGAAGAGCCCTGCTGGATCAGGCCAAAGGCCCATCTAGTCCAGCTTCCTGCATCTCACAGCGGCCCACCAGGTGCCCCAGGGAGGCACAAGACAACAAGATGCTTGCAGCCTGTTGCCACTCCCTTGCACCCGGTACCAGTAGCCCACCACCTTTGTAAGGAGGTTGCACAATCCATCATTGCCTCTAGCCCACGATGGACCTTTCCTCCAGAAATCCATCCAATCCCCTCTTAAAGGCATCAAGACCAGATGCCATCACCAGCTCCTGTGGCAAAGAGTTCCACAGATTAACTACCCGCTGGGTAAAAAAGTACTTCCTTATATCTGTTTTAACTCTCCCAACACTCAGTTTTATCGGATGCCCCCTGGTTCTGGTGTTTTGAGAGAGGGAAAAGAACATCCCTCTATCGACTCTATCCCTCCGTGCATAATTTTGTATGTCTCAATCATGTCTCCCCTCAGGCGCCTTTTTTCTAGACTGAAGAGCCCCAAACACTGCAGTCTTTCTTCATAAGGGAGGTGCCCCAGCCTCGTAATCATTTTTGTTGCTCTCTTCTGCACCTTTTCCAGCTCCACTATGTCAGGGCGCAATCCTAACCAACGTTCCAGCACTGGTGTAGCTATGCCAATGGGGGCATGTGCTGCATCCTGCAGTGCAGTAGTAGCCACAGAGGCCTCCTCAAGGTAAGGGAATGTTTGTTTCCTTGCTCCAGAGCTGCATTGCCCTTATCCCGGTGCTGGAAAGTTGGTTAGGACTGCACCCTTAACGCTTTTGCAATCTGATATACCGTATTTCCCCAAAATCTTGCTATGTATGAAAAGGAAGTAGGGACGTGGTGGCACAGCGGGTTAAACCACTGCTGCTGGGCTTTCCGACCGGAAGGTTGGGAGTTCAAGACTGCGCGACGGAGTGAGCTCCCGTTGCTTGTCCCAGCTCCTGCCAACCTAGCCGTTCGAAAGCACCCAAAAATGTGAGTAGATAACTAGGGACCACTTCGGTGGGAAGGTAACGGCGTTCTGTGCGCTACGGCGCAGAGTCATGCCGGCCACACGACCACGGAAGCGTGTCCTCGGACAAAACGCCGGCTCTACAGGCTTAGAAACGGAGATGAGCACTGCCCCCTACAGTCGGTCACGACTAGATCATCCGGTCGTGGGGAAACCTTTAACTTTTATGAAAAGGAAAATACTGCTGTGATGTCACTTTCTGTTGCAACATCACTTCCACTGCACCATTTTGCACTAGGCTACACTTTCATTAGCTACGCCAGCATGCCTAGCACTCTATACCTGTCAGTAGCAATTGACCATGATCACTAAATAGAACCTCCAGTTTTAAGAGCAGAATACCTGTGATGATAGGTGGCTGGGCACAAATGATAGGGGGACGTCCATCATCTTGGGGAGGCATCCGATTGGCCACCTTGTTAACCAGAAATTAATTAGAAGAACCCAGGAAGTAGCACCTTCTTCAGTTCTTGGGATATTTTTGCCTTTTGACTCCACAACGATTTTGCCATTATTCCAGCACTGCAACCTTTTGCGACTGATTTTGACCGATTGTGGTTTTGCACCAACAATTGGAAGCAAGTGCCCTTGTGCTCACAAGTTGTAGAGGTGGTGCTTTGTTCACACCCTGAAAGATGACCGGAGGCCAGCCTGGTGAGAATCGGGATGGTGTAGTGGTTTAGGAGTTGGACTTAGACCCGGAAGATCCGGGTTCAAATCCCCTCTCAAGCTTCTTGCGTAATATAACCTTGGGCCAGGCACTCTCTTTCAGCCTTGTCTACTTGGCAGGGTTGTTGTGCGGGCAAAAGGAGGAAAGAAAACATGTATACCACCCTCAGCTTTGTGGAGGAAGGGTGGGGTAAAAATATAGAAAATAATGTGCTAAAGAGATACTCGCATGTGTACAATGCTCTGTCACCCTTCTACACTGTGAAAAAAGCCTAAGCAAGTTTACATGGATAATTGCACCCCCATTTCTTCCTTCCTCCTTCCTTTCCTCCCCCCCACCGTCGCTCTTATGTTCTGCCAGTCTTTGGTTCCGCCTTCTCAGTCATTGCGTCGGGCACTCTGCACATGGACAGGGGCTTTAAAATGATTTACCAAAAAAACCCAATGGTACGCCTTGGCAATTTTAGCGCCTCCTCAGTGCGCCGCGAGACGAAAACGGTTGCAAACGGTGGAGCTGGGTTCCCCTTTGAAAAGTGAGCCACAAATCCCCCCATGCGCACTGCGATCCCAAATTATAGAATCGGAAGGGACGCCAAAGCTCCTCTAGTCCAACCCCTTGCCTGTGGCAGGAAATCACGCTGGAGTTGAGTGAGCTCACTGGGGTTGGGTCCTTAAAAGCTCTGGGCCCTTGTCAACGTCACAGGGCCCAGGTCTACCCAGCTGTCCAGTGGCAATGCAGCCCGGCTAACAGTGCATGTGCCGTAGCCTGCAGCTTCACCGAGACCTTCTCTAGGTAAGGGAATGTTTGTTTTCTTGCCTTGGGGCTGTATTACAGCTGTGTCGATGCAGGCAAGCTGGATAGGATTGGGCTTTCTACAGTGGTGGCAACTAAATGATGTAAGAACAGGAACCCCCTTTGATTGGCACGTGTCAGGACCCGCCCACCGGAAGTGATGTCATAAGCCGGAGCCTATGGGTAGACTGGTTCCTATGGGTAGACTGGTTCCTGTGGGTAGACCCCTTTGCCCCTCTAGGAATCCTGAGTCGCTCCCTTTAACCCTCTGAGTGCCAGCCAACCAAGAAGAAAAGCTCTTTGCAGAGGAATCGGGAGGGGGGAGGAGGGGGGAAGCACCGCGGAGTGAAGTGGGCGGAGTCAGCCCTAATTTTAACAAGTGGAACTGAGTTCCCCCGCGTTCCCCCTACATGACATCACTGGCTTACTGTATAGTAAAATGGACGTTTTTTTCTGCTCCGGGGACGAGAGAACAGCTCAAGCATGTGCAGAGCCCTTTCCTGTGCCTGCCTGTCCCCCCCAATATTTGTGCGTCTTCACTCCGATCCCAACCTGTGCAACCCCGTATCACAAAGAGCCTTTGAAACGCTGCTCCGTGTTCAAAAGTGTTTCGGCAGGCGCGGTTGTTGCGGTTTGTGTGCGGGCCGTGGCTTGGAAACAAGAACCTCAAGCTTAGGGCTGTGGGTAGGCAGTGCCCCCCCTCTGCCCCTCTGATCTGAGAGCCACCCCACCCCATTTCTCCGGTGCATAGGGACCCTTTGGTTATATGCAGGGTTTCGAGGGCATCTGGCCTATGCTGACTTCGTATTTGCTAGGGTTAAGTCCCCAGCGTCGAGGCCAAGTTCTCGTGCGCTTTCACAGCCAATTTCAAAGCCGTGATGCACTGCAGGTGGGGAAACGCACAGACTCTCTAAGGAGGCCAGCGCTTCTCCTTCCTTGCGGGGCCGGGGGTGCCTACCTAATTTTTGCATGCAAGCCCGGAGCCTCTCTTCCAGGTTTGACACTCTGCTCTGAAGCTCCTCGTAGTCATACGCGCCAATCTCTTCCTGGAGCTCGTTCAGAACTGCCGTCAGATTCTGGACCTCCTCTTTAAACTGCAAAACCAATTTGGCATCGGCCTTGTACTCCTCCAACACGGGGATCAAGGGCCTAAGCTCCTCCATTTTCGCTTTTATCGCCTGCAAGGTTAAAATAAGCTTGGTTTCAGTCTGCTGTGCGCACAATCTCTTCCCCCAAAATCCCTGCCAATCTTCGCCCTCTGCCACTGCCTGTCTGAAATGACCTCTTCCACATCCCTCTACATCACAGATCACCATTATCAATCATCTACTATTATTACGCTTGGGGGGAAAGGGAGGGGGGGGAGTCCAAATGCGGAACAAATCAATAAATATATATATATATATAATATGAAACAGTCTGAAGAACACCGTCTTATTTGGGAAAAAAAGGCCTTTATTAGAATATTTTTTTTTTGTTTTTAGAATGCAACATCTTAAGGTTACATGCTTCAGGTCACATACACAAATTCTTGGTTTTTTTTTTCCTTTTCCATTAAATTAATCAGAATCATGATAATCATAATAATGATAATAATAATAATAATAATATAATAATAATAATAATAATAATAATAATAATAATAATAATAAACGCATCGACAAGGAATTCCGAAATCAGGTAGTCGTGGAAAAAAGAAAAATGCGCCTCTACAGAGTTTTTACATGCAAAGGAAGAACTCTCTTGCTCGTGTGAATGCTGAGAATGGTACTAATTTGGAACAAAAAAAAAAAAGTATATTATATATATATATTTAGAAGTGAAATCAAAGGAAGGAGAAAACGAAAGGAAGGTGGGGGAAAGCTCTCTGCTCTCTCTTTTTTTCATGGTTACATGTGGGGGTGTGAACAGGTTCTTCAGCCAGTGCGACATTGTAAAAATTTCTTTTAAGTTAGCCCTGCAAGCAAGAAAATGAGACACTGTTGAAGAGCTAGCTCATGATTCCTGCCTCAAACAGTCTCTTTAAGCAGCCCACCCACCCTCCCAAGCCCCCCAAAAGTCACAGGCTTTGCCCGCCCCCAACCGCATTTACTCACAAGCAAGTCTGGTAGGAGTCCACAGCCTGCGTTCCGAAAGAGACGCCCGCTCGCGGTAACAGCATCGCTCGCGCAAACTCTCAGGCGCGACAGAACTGAATGCCAGGATTGAGTGGCTGACCAGATGCAGAAGAGGGCAGCCTAGGCTCGCGTGGTGGTGCAGAAGAGCCAAATCTCAGAGCGCAGTCCTAACCTGGAGTTAGGCCAGCACAGTCAGGCCAGCGAAGTTTGGCCTGCGCAAGGGCCACCATAACGTATGTGGGGACCACTCTTGGAGTCAGAGGCTCCAGCGTGGCAGAGGTGCGCCGTCCTCCCTGACTCCGAGAGTGGTCCAAACACGCTTTACGGTGGCCCTTGTGCCGGCCAAACTTCGCTGGCCTACCTGGTCTCTTCTGTTCTCCTCTTCCTTTCAAATCCAGGAAGTAGGATAAGAGGGAGCAATGGAAGTGAGCAGACAGAGGTAGGCTAATCTGCTAATCTTGCTAATTAGATTATTAATCTGCTAATCTAATTTAGCAGAAGATTTAGCCGAGAGGGTTAATGCCTCCGTTTGCCCGAAGAACAGCTGAAGATCTCAAGGTCGTGAGCTCGGGACTGCCGGAAGTCTCCGTGAGCGGCAGACCTTGCAAACTGCGGCTGATTAAAGCTGAGTTCCAGCTGCCTCGTGGGAGGAGGAGTGTGCTGAAGACAGCTGCGTCTCTGGTGGCAGCAGGGAAGCATCAGCCAGCAGAAGACAGACGGGTGGCTAAAGAAAGTGGGCTAAATCCAGAAAGAAAGATCTGTATGTGTGTAGTTCTTGAAAGATAGAACATGTCTGTAAATTGTAAAAACCTTCGGGTTTATGAATAAAAGTCTGCCCATGTAAACCGCCTTGAGTTTCAGTCACTAGAGAAATCTAGTGAACTTAAGAAAGGCGGTATATAAATACATGTATTATTATTATTATTAATCTGCTGCTCCTGTATGAGAAAGTTTTGAGCTTGGAGCGCCTGTGCATCTGGTCACCCGACTTCAAAATGAGCATTTCAGTTGCCACTGGAGTGCGTGGAAGTGGCTGTTCCCCTCTCCACTTGCTCACTCACCAATTGTTCCCAAACTTACAATAATCCAATTGTCCCCAAACTTACCTGGGTTACAACGCCTCTGAATCCACTTCTCCCCAGCTGAGTGCCGCCAACCTTGGACCTTGCAACTGTTTCGTGAGATCCAAGATGGCAGCACCCAAATCCCACGAAAATTGGTGTGGTCCAAGACGGCAGACACCAACACTTCTGAGACTTGGGCACTGCCATCATGGGTCTTGTGAAATCCAAGATGGCGACACCCAAATCCCGTGAGATTTGGGTGCTGCCATCTTGGAACTCTTGAGATTCAAGACGATGGTGCCCAGGGGAACAAGTAGGAGGGGCAACTGGGGACAGCCCATGGCTCCCCTGTGAGTGCAGCATGAGGCCCTAAGGCACTTCGACACACACTTTGCAAACCCCTGCTTTAATCTGTAAAAAGAAAAAGACCCCACAAAAATCACCAGCCCCGAATCTGTGGCCGGCAGGCTTCATAGGTCAGTCACCACCACAGATGGAACCAACTGAATGAGCGCCACAATTGCTTGGGGAATACAAGCAATTGTGAATACAGCATGCCGGCTGATGGGACAATGAGCTTTCATCAGGCAAAAGGGCCAAATCGTATGCTAGAAGATCTTGAGCACAATCCTAACCTGGAGTTAGTCCAACTAACGCCACTCCCTTGTATCTGGCATTCTGAGGTAAATTTCTGAGGTAAAATTCTGAGGTAAGTATGAGGTAAATAAAGCAAAGTCTGGCCGGCACAAGGGACACCGTCAAGTATGTTTGGACCACTCTCTGAATCAGAGAGGCCAGTACACGGACATGTGCCATTCCCCTGACTCTGAAAGTGGTCCAAACACACTTTACGGTGGCCCTGGCGCCAGCCAAACCTAACATTTGCTAGGGGTCAATTTGGCAAAAGGGCTGCTCGTTGCTGACCCCCAACTAGAGAGGGAAGCAAAAATCCCTCCAGGGAGTTCCATTTCCAATCAGAGTGTCTCAAAATGGAAGGAGAATGCACTGGCTGTGTCCTTCTCAAGGGAACCTTTTAAGTGCAGTTCCCACCTCAGTACTCTTTCCCTGGTTGTGACAGCCTGCGATGACCTAGATTCGAAGTTCCCCATTTTTTCATCCCATCAAGAAATGCTGGCTATATTTACTTGCCTGCACCAGCTACAGAACAAGCAGCAGTAAGACGGCACCACTCCAGTGTGCACTTTTCATGTGCTCAAAAAAGCCCTCTTGCACGCCTTCAGAGCGCAATCCTACCCTGGAGTTAGGCTGGCACCATTAGGGCAGCAACGTTTGGCTGGTACCAGGGATGCTGTAAAGTATGTTTGGACCACTCTCGGAGTCAGAGAGGCCAGCACACAGACGTGCACCATCCTCCCTGACTCCGAGAGTGGTCCAGACGCTATTCCCTTGTATCTGGCGTTCTGAGGTAAATTCTGAGGTAAATATGAAGTAAATAAAGCAAAGTCTGGCCAGCACAAGGGACACCGTCAAGTATGTTTGGACCACTCTCTGAGTCAGAGAGGCCAGCACACAGACGTGCACCATCCTCCCTGACTCCGAGAGTGGTCCAGACGCCATTCCCTTGTACCTGGCGTTCTGAGGTAAAATTCTGAGGTAAATATGAGGTAAATAAAGCAAAGTCTGGCCAGCACAAGGGACACTGTAAAGCATGTTTGGACCACTCTCTGAGTCAGAGAGGCCAGCACACAGACGTGTGCCATCCTCCCTGCCTCCGAAAGTGGTCTGAACATTCTTTACGGTGTCTCTTGTGCCACCCAAACTTTGCTGGCCTAACTGTGCCGGCCTCACCCCAGGTTAGGATCGCGCCCTGAGACTCTTACCTGTGTTTGCTGCGTCACTTCTGGCCTCGCAATGTGGAAGTCACCTCTGAGAGGTGGACCCTGGAAAGGGCTACGGTGGGGGAGAAACACTGAGAAAAGCTGCAGCCCACTTTTCCTGCACCTTGGCTGGACCAGATGGCCTCTAAGGTGCCCCCCTCCAAATCTAGGCTCCTAGGATTTTCTGAATGGCCTTGAGTGAAGGGATACCATCCGTGTGACAACCTGGCCTCACTTTGTGCTCCCCGAAACACAAGCACACGGTCAAACCGAACGCCACGCTTGCCCGATCATCCCAGCTCACCTTGAACTGTCTCGCCAGGTGCTGTTTGTGACTCTCTTCCACTTGCTTGAACTTTGTCTCCAACCCCCTCATCTGGTTCTCCATCTTCTCAACGTACTGGAGGTCTCGCTGGGTCCGCCGGTCCAAAACTTCTATGGACTGAGACATGTTTTGTACCTGTTCCAAAAGGAGGAGAGGAAAACAGAGAGTAGAAAGAGAGGCCATCAGGTAGATGACACAGGAAGTATTTTTTTTTTCCAGCAACAGCACAGCTCAGCTGACAGAGCACAGCCCTTTAAAATGCAATGCTTAAATGGTGCGTTTTTGCACCTATGCCTCAATCCATGCAAGAAAAAGACCATCCTAAATAACCGACATTTGTACAGCTCACAGTTCAACAACGCACCTTTTCAAAACGAGGGCTTTCAGGGCGCAATCCTAAGCTGGAGTTAGGCCGGCACAATTAGGCCAGCCAAGTTTGACTGGCACAAGGGCCACCGTAAAGCGCGTTTGGACCACAATCAAGGAGAATGGCCCACAGACCTCACTAGCCTTAGAGCGCAATCCTAACCTGGAGTTAGGCTGGCACAGTTAGGCCCCTGTTGGCCAAACTAGGTTTGGACCACTCTTGGAGTTAGAGAGGCCAGCACACAAGACGTGCGCCATCCTTCCCGATTCCGAGAATGGTCCAAACACGCTTTACGGTGGCCCTTGTGCTGGCCAAACGTTGCTGGCCTAACTGTGCCGGCCTAACTCCAGGTTTGGAAAGCGCCCTAACTGCAATTGACTAGTTTATCTAGGTATCGAGTCCTTCCCAAAGACCCAAAATGCTTGGCTTTTATCCTGAACCTCACCAATGAAGACTGCCCTGAAGAAGAAAAAGACCCTGTTTTTAGTGATGTTCGTCGGCCTGCTCTTTGGAGTGGAAGGGGCCATTTATCACCGCTTGTGGCACGTTTGACTATGAAGGATGTTTCCGCTCCCTAGACGAATTATCGCCTCTTCATTTACATGTGACAGTCATTGATTGCCGATTCAGACAACCGGCACGCCTGCAACAAAGGGCACTGCCAGGTGGGCGTCATGAACTGGGTTTGATCAGGACGGCCAGACAAGATACACAGAGGAGATGCCTTTCATCGAGAATCTCCTGGCCCTTTTCTCCACCTATGAAAAACGCATTGAAACGGTGCTCCGGTGGGCCAGCAGATGACTAATTGTATTCTCAGGACGACGACAGGATTCTTCTTAGCATTTCTTCCCTGCAAAATCAGAGTCTTGGGTGACTTTCCAGGAAAGAAAATTGTGGGTGCCCGGAGCTTTGTGAAAATAAATGCCACCTTTTGCAGCTCGGGAGGTGTTTGTTGGCATCCAGCAATGAGAATCTACCCAGAGAGGCTTTGTTTCTCGTTGGAACGCAAGACCTCCCTCATTCCCATTCACCGTGGCAAACCGCGGCTGTTCTCGTTCTCCGAAGAGACGGGCGCAGTTAGGTTTTCGCACTGTTTTGCCGGTCTCTGAGAGGCTCCAGGCAAGCATTTCTGCCCTGCTCTCCAGGAGAGGATGAGAGCGCTACACTCTGAAGAGGAGGAATCGCGAGAGGAAACAGAGAAGATGGGCTGGGTGCAGAGAGTGGCAATCTTAGTAAGGTCTACCTAGCCCAACTCAAGCATAAGAAGATAAGCCCCATTGGGTCAGGCCAAGGGTCCATCTAGTCCAGCTTCCTGTATCTCATAGCAGCCCACCAGCAATGGTGGGCTAAGGGAAGCAGGAAGTATACATTGCCCCAGGTACCTGCTGACTCAGGAAGGCCATCTGTGGCCTCCCGGAAGCCTTAAAAAGCCTTTCCTGTTTTGCTGAAAACAAGTTACATAAACAGCTTCCATTAGGACGCCAATAAGGATCCAGAACCACATCCCATAGACAAACACCACATTCCGGGAACTCCTCTGCCAAAATCTCATCTTGACCTCTCTGAAGAATATTTTGTCATTTCCTCTTACACAACTTCCTTGGCTAGCTATTTCACCCACTTTTAAGAGCTTGTGCTCTTGTGATCCCACTGGTGCTTGGGATGTTATTGGCATGATCAGTATTGCAGAGTTTCCCGCATATGATGTATATACGTGGCATGTTTTGTACCTTCAGCATATAGTTTAATTTTCCCTTTTACTGTCACAGCCACTAATTCTGAAGGTTCAGTCCTGTTGGCCTTCTGATGGTTTTGGGGTCCTAAGACCAGTATCCAACCTTGCGGAGGTGGGGTGGGGGAAAGAAGGTGTAGTTCTTAGCTACACTGGCAGCCACCAACACTTCATGTGGCAGCGAGTTCCAGAGATCAAGGTTGTCTTGTGAGAAGAAGCCCTTTCGTTGGTCCCATTTAGGAGAAAGCACTCAGGTATGTACAAGACACCCTAATCAGATGTTCCATATCAGGGGCTTCATATTCATAAAGAGGGCCAAAAAGCATCCATGATCTCCACTGAGGGCCAGAAATTATGTCATTAAGCCGGTCATGATCAGAAAGAAGCAATTTTCCCCACACTTGGCAACTCATTAGCTGCAAACAGAAGATATGCAAATCTTGATTATATTTTCAGGCTCTGGAAGAGACCAATTATTGTGTGGTCTGCCCTTTCAGCACTGAGACCCCAGCGCAGATATTTCCCTTCCAAGGACAATGCTCCAGTCTTCGACAGCAGTTCTAACGTTCCAAAATTCTGATTCCACATAGAGTCAGAAATTCAGGCACGCCAAACATCATTCATTTCTTTTGGCCGCCAAGGCAAAAAACAACAACAACTAAAAATGGTCACAGACATCAAATCCTGGCAGGGAGTCTTCCAAAAGCTGGGGACAACTGCAATATGTCCATCTGAAGAATCCCATTAAATTTGCGAGAAGGAAAGATGACATTGCAGAAGAATTTGTGGGCGCTATTACGCCACGAATCCCTTGATCCCAATGATGGAGCCCTTAATCAGATGCTTCTGATCTCTCCGGGCTGCAGACTATTAAAAACTGATCACGTGCGTGTCAGGGTTTTTTGTTTTTGTTTTTAAAGCAAGCAGGAAACCAGCTGCCCCTCTCCCCCCCTGTTCTTTTTTTGTCACTCTTTGACGCAGGCTGTCGTTCCTGGCTGCTAAGTGTCACGGGATGTAAAGAGCACTGCCTTGCTTTGCTTTCACCTCTGGCTTGTCCTTTGGGGAGGGCTCCCTCTTTGAAAATATTTGAAGCTTTACATGAATGAAAAACAGCGGGGATGATGGCAATGGGATATATATACAGGCATGTCCATCATGGGCTATAGGCCATGATGGGTTGTGCAACCTCCTTACATTAGAAGGAAGCTACTTCAGAATGCCAGGTGCAAGGGAGTGGCCACAGGATGCAGGCATCTTGTTGTCTCGTGTGCTCCCTGAGGCACCTGGTGGGCCACTGTGAGATGCAGGAAGCTGGACTAGATGGGCCTTTGGCCTGATCCAGCAGGGCTTTTCTTATGTCCCATTATCCACTGATGCGGTATCCACAGTTTCAGCTATCCACGGATACTGGGACGCGGATACTTATGACAAAGATAGGGGAACATGCAAGAAATCTTTTTTTTAAAACCTTGTTGCAGCAAAACCACTGATGTTCCCCTGTCTTTAAGAAGGCGTCCCCAGTATCCACAATTTCAGGAATCCACTGTTGTGGCAGGGAGGGGGGTCCAGAACAGAACCCCAGCAGATACCGGGGCATGCCCCTACCAATGTTTCTCAAACTATGGGTCTCAATCCACCAGGCAGGTCACAATTTCAGGCAAGTTGCGGAGCACTGAACTCAGCCGCCATTGAAAATACAGAGCTGAAAATACCGGGTACAGAGCTACTGGGCGTTCCTTGACCTGCTCCTTGTCCTTGCCATTGACCATTCCCTCCATGGTCTCTGGGTCCACCACTCTCAGCTGTCCAATGTTCTCCTGCTCCTTCAAACAAACTCTGCCCCCTTTCCCTTGTTGCCCTTCATGCTTCGGAATGGCATCTCAGAATGCTGGCACGATGCCTCCTCAACCTCTTCCTTCCAACCCCTCCTTAAAATGTGCCACTTCTGCAAGAGCTTTGGGCCTTCGTTCGCATCCTCAACTAAGAGCACAATCCTAACCTGGCGTTAGGCCGGCACAGTTAGGCCAGCACAAAGGCCACCGTAAAGCAAGTTTGGACCACTCTCTGAGTCAGGGAGGATGGGGCACGTCTCTGTGCTGGCCTCTCTGACTCCGAGAGTGGTCCAAACATACTTTACGGTGGCCCTTGTGCCAGACAAAGTTTCCTGGCCTAACTCCACCTGCCTAACTCCGTGTTAGGATTGTGCTCCAAGCTTAAGCGCATGCAGTTGAAACAATCCCAGATTCTCTCCCTGCTTATCCTTGCTCTCCTCTCCCTCATGTCATCAAGAACGGTCCCTCCAACCATTGTACCATGGCACACTGGTGTGCCGTGAAAGGTCTTCAGGCGTGCCAAGGGAATTCGGAGCACAGTGTTTAAAAAATGGCTGAAAAACACTTCCGGTTCTGTGGCTCTGTTTTCAGGGCACTGTCAGCTCTTCCGGAGGCGGAAGAGAGACAGACAACTCATTACAACAGGCAGTTGCCCTAGAAACAGGGGTGCAGAACCTGGAAGAGTTTCCTGGAAGCGGGAAGTGACATCACAAAAGGCAACGGCCATAGAGAAGACCATAGAGAGCAGTGTGCTGGGAGGGGAAAAAAGGGGTTGAAGATTGCTGGTCTGGACTGGTCTGGAACCTCTCCGCTCACTGCAAGCAAAGCCCACCATAAATCAATAATAATAATAATAATAATAATAATAATAATAATAATAATAA
>JAJKFI010000127.1:553834-622368 GCA_029204185.1 Lerista edwardsae | reverse complement strand
TGCCTAGCTGCCTGGCCATCCAGGCAGCTAGGCAAGGGCAGATTTTTAAACCAGAATTATTTTAATGTATGTTAAATACATTTAATGTATTTTTCACATTTACTGAAATGTATTAAATACTTTTTAATGTATATTCCATTTCATCATACCAAAAGGAGCCAATCCAGTTGACAAACAATCACTTGGAAACAGGAAAATATCATCCATTCATTCATTCATTCATTCATTCATTCATTCATTCATCACCAGCAGCAGCAGCAGGGGCTATTTGACAAAACGCAGCCCCAAAAGGCTTGCTGTTATTGGCAGAATTAGGGGAGAAGAAGAGGGTCCTTTGTTTCAAAGAGTGCCGGTGGAACCGGAGTTCAAAGTTCAACCAGCTGAAGGGTGTTTCAGTTGACTGAATCGATCTGGCTTTCAACCCGTCAGCCGATCCAGCTTACAGACGTTGACATACTATAACCCTCAGGGCAGGGGGATTTTCTGATGTGCTGAAGGGCATGTTGAAACAGTTACAGTCTGGCAGACCAGAACTCCCAGGCACTGCCAGAAGGAAAGACCAGGGCCGGCCCACCTGTGTGGCCAACTGAGACTATTGCATCAGGCAGCAGTTTGGTGGGGGATGTCATTCTCTGCCCACCAACTGCTCTTCATCCCCCCCCCCCAAATTTGGAAAAGGAAGGCGGGACAGAGAAGAAGTTTGGAGGGGTGGAGAATGCTAAGCTAGAGGATTTGGGGAGTAGGAGGATTAGAGGCTGGTGCATCATCGGGGAAAGAGAAGCAGCATTTGGCAATGCCACCCAGGTATCTGCAGGTCTGAGGCTAGCCCTGGGCTAGCTCAGACATCCCAGCGCCTGACGCAGAGCCGAGGAAGCCACGTAGCCCGAATCAGGGCCACGGGCGGAGGCTAAGATGCAACCCATCCCACCTCCCTCCCTAACTACTCTTGCACCAGCTGAGTTCCCTCTGGCGCCCTCTAGAGTGCGCCCTGGGTCACTGCACATTCCCAACCGTCTTTGCACACCTTTTGCATTTCACCCCAGGCCCACCCACCAAGCCGACCTCCCAGCACCTGGGATTACCTTCTCTAAAAGCTGCCGCAGTTGTTTTGTCCGGGCGTCGCGTGAGCACATTGTCTGCTGCGGTGCCACCACTGTGCATATACACCGTCCTTCGCTGTCCTGAGCAGAGCTATACACCTGCCAGCTTTCCTCCGGGTTAGTGGGCAGCACCTGTCGGGACACAAGAGGAAGGAACAATGAGGCAAAGGACCAGGAGCCATTGAGGGTTCCATCCATTCACCCATCTGGGTCCGATTCTGCAGTGGTTCCCCAACCTTCAAACAGCGCACTCTCTCGGGACTTAATAGCACTCTCGGGACTTAACGGACCTTTATGCGATTTTTTTTTAATGTGCAGAAAGAAACGTTTTTATTTATTAATTTACAAGTCATGCTTTACTTCTTAAAGCCTTGCCCCACTTCTCGCAATGAGGCAAGCGTCAGACAAAAGAAAACATTTTCTTTAACCCAGTGTGTCGTTCATCCGTGGAATGCCTTGCCGCAGCAAAGGGGGGTGGCATTCGGCCTAGATTGCCTTTAAAAAGGGAATTGGGCGGATCGATGGAGGAAGGGTCCCAAAGTTTGTAATTGATCT
Organism: Lerista edwardsae; assembly: GCA_029204185.1. Classification (NCBI taxonomy): domain Eukaryota; kingdom Metazoa; phylum Chordata; class Lepidosauria; order Squamata; family Scincidae; genus Lerista; species Lerista edwardsae. The sequence continues at coordinate 620,713 of JAJKFI010000127.1, read as the reverse complement.
ACGGAACTCCTTGCCACAGGGTATGAAGACAGCATCTGGCCTAGGCACCTTTAAAAGGGAACAGGACAGGTGGTTGAAGGAAAAGCTGGTGACAAACCTTGATGGGTATCTGCCACCTCCTGGTTTTAGAAGTAGGCTGTCTCTGAATGCCAGATGCAAGGGGGGGGGCAACAGGATGCAGGCATCTTGTGGCCTTGTGTGCTCCCTGAGGCATCTAGTGGGCCACTATAAGGCACAGGAAGCTGGACTAGATGGGCCTTTCTCCTGATCCAGCAGGGCTTTTCTTATGTTCTTAAGGCCCAGATTGGGTTGCAAGTTATTATTTACCTCAGAATTTTACCTCAGAATGCCTGATACAGGGGCGTGGCCACAAGATGCAGGCAACTTGTGGCCTTGTGTGCTCCCTGAGGCATCTGGTGGGCCACTATGAGGCACAGGAAGCTGGACTAGATGGGCCTTTGTCCTGATCCAGCAGGGCTGTTCTTATGTTCATGCTTCCATAGTGAGGTGCGCTGGAGATGGTCATTTTTCGGGGGAGGGGCAGCGGTGTTATGCTGTCGGAACGCTGGGCGGGACATCCGGGTGATCGACAGCCCGCCCGTCGCGTTTTGCAGCCTTGCACCGTTTGCATAACCAATTACGCCGCTTGCGTACGTTACGCAAACGGCGTAACGCTGAGGAACGCGATGGGCGGGCTGTCGATCACCCGGATGTCCCGCCCAGCGTTCCGGCAGCATAACACCGCTGGGGGGGGGGCTGATCCCGTGGGGTTCTTCTTATCCCAGACAGCCAGTGTGGTGTTGTGGTTTCCGAGCTGGACTTAGACCCAGAAAACCCAAGTCCAAGCCAACCACAAAGCTTCCTGGGCAGCCCCCTGATCAGCTCGGAAGGAGAGCGATCTAAAAATGTGAATAAACCAGTAATAGATACATCTGGAAACAGAAGGTCTGTGGTAGCTGGCGTGCTCTGCAAGTTCATTCGTGGGCCGAGCCAGAAAATGTTCCTCGAATCCCACTCTCTTGCTGTTTTTGCCCTTGAGATATGGAGCAGGAGCTGGCTGACAGAGCTTTTCTGCCAGCTCTGTTCACGGAGCTTTGCCGTGAGCCGGGACCAAGCGGGAAATTGACACTATTCAGGCAACTGCAAAAGGGATCCGTGCTTGCCAAGTGAAACAAGCTCCCTACCTCCCCATCCATCGCCCTTGCTTTGTGATTCCCCCCTATTACGATACCCGGGGGTCTGGCCCTTCCAGACTGCCCCCAGGGATCGTGGGATGTTGTCCTCTCCTGGCCACCAGCAACCACCAGTGGCCAGGAGGCATTCCCTTAGCCCAACCGTCAATCAGCCATAAATCAGCCGTAAACCCCAACCACCCACGAAAGCCTCATTAGCACAGTGTAATGTAATCCCATCGGCTGTATTGATGGGCAGATATAACATCATTCCTTATAAGGGCAGAATATGCCCATGCCAGATGAGGGTATCAGAGTCGCTACCTCATATATTTTTCTATTGCCCCTTTCATGCAGCGGCCCGCGAGATTTTTCATTCTAATATGTCACAGTTGAAATGTGATTGTATGGAGGAAGTTAATCTTAAATTCTTTCTTATGTCGACTGATCTGAATATGCTAAAGCACCTAGCTACTTTTCTTTGCGGTACTGTAAAATGTAATGCGGCCAGAGAATATGTATGGGATAATCTTAACTAGTTTTTATTATTGATTGATTTTACTGTCATCAAGGCCATCCTAGTTTTAGTCTATGTATTGATTGGGCAATGTTGCTTTTCTTCTATATTTTTGCTCAGAATAATAACATCTGAGAGTGCCTTATTAGTGAATCCTTAAATTTTTCTGGGTGGTGTTTAGTGCTACTATGTTGTACTGTGTTTTGATATGCCATTAAAGGTATTCTAAGTCTAAGCCTCATTTCTTTGCAGCCTCCTGTTAACCAGGAGCAAAATCAAAGAGGCAGGACACAGCAGATTGCACCCGTAAATGAGGGATACAACCTTGATGGTATCCTCGTGCCGCTGGCTGGCTGGCTCTCCTTTTTTCAGTCTAGAAAAATGCCACTGAGAGGAGGGAGGGGGGGAACATGATTGAGACGTTCAAACTTATGGACGGGATGGAGAGAGTGGATAGAGGGAGGTTCTTCTCCCCCCTCGACACCAGAATCAGGGGACAGCCACTCAAACTGGGAGAACGGAGAAAAGGAAATGCTTTTTTTTACCCAGTGGGTCATTAATCTGTGGAACTCTTTGCCACAGGAGGTGGGGATGGCATCTGGCCTCGGTCCCTTTCAAAGGGACAGATTTCAGGAGGAAAAGTCCATTGTGGGCTATAAACTATGATGGGTTGGGCGACCTCCTTACACTAATAGTAGGCCTACCTCAGAATGCCAAATGCAAGTGGCCACAGGAAGCAGGCATCTTGTGGTCTTATGAGGGCCCTGAGGCACCTGGTGGGCCGCTGTGAGATACAGGAAGCTGAACTAGATGGGCCTTTGGCCTGATCCAGCAGGGCTCTTCTTATATTAATGCCTTCACAGTCGGGTGCACCAGAGATGGTCTTTCTCCTGCACCTGGAAGGACCTCCCTCCAATGCTATGCACTTTAAAACATTTCTTTTGTCCTTCTCATCAAACCACACTTTGCAAAACGCAGTATTTCCATCCTCTCTCTCTCTCTTTCTCTCTCTCTCTCTGAGAGAGAGAGAGAGAGAGAGAGAGAGAGAGAGAGAGAGAGAGAGAGATTGGGATGGCTTTGAAGGGCCTGTTCTATTTAGCGGCCCGAGAAGATAGAGACAGCTTGTCGTGATTACTGTCTGGATAGATAACCAATAACCTTGACAAATTGCGGGGCGTGCTCTTTTCCGAACAGATGGGAAATGGGATCCTTCTAAGCAGCTCGGCTACACCATGGATCCCAGGCTAGCAGAATGGCCAAGGCTGCTCGGATGCAACAAAACATAGCCCACCCTGATCCACCGGGCGCATCCGTCGTTTCTTCCTTTATTACACCAAGTTCCGAAGGGGACGGCCGGCCGTGCAACAGGGGACGGCCTCAAATGACACCGGGCTGGTCCGCCTCCTGATTTCTTGACAATGGCCGGCCGGCCCTCCCGCAGGTCAGAGACGAGGCGTTCGGCAGCGCTGTTTTTTACGCAGGGCATAAATAATTTAGCCCCTTTAAAAGCGTCCTTCGGCTCCTTGCGGGAGGCCGGACCCTGCAGATTGGAGGGCAAAAGTCCAAACTCCCGCTCCCCCCCCACCCCCCAACAAGGCCTTGCTAATGAAACCTGCCCCGATTCGCGTGAGCAAGCGTCGGTCGTTGTGCGTGTTTAAAATCGAGCCCTGGGTTTAGACAGGCTTAAAAAAAAATTGTTCACGGTTTTAGACTGCCCCTACCTGCAAGGAGCTTAAGGCGGCGCACACAGTGTCCCCATGCTTACAACAACCCTGTGAGGTAGACCGTTGGGTCCAAGATCAATCACGGGCATTTCATGGCTGTGCGCGCGAGTCGAACCTGGCTCTTCCAGGTCAGCCCCAGAACTACTACACCATCCCAGCACACAATCACATGCATTCTGGACCTTTGTCAGAAAAAGAATCATAGAGTCAGAAGGGCCCTAACAAGGTCATCTAGTCCAACCCCCTGCTTGTAGCAGGAAGTCCTCCTAGGGCATCTCCAGCAGGTGCCTGTCGAGCCTCTGCTTGAAGGTCTTCGGTGAGAGAGAGAAAAGAGGGGGAGAGCCTTCTCTGTAACTCCTAATTTGTTTTCCCCCCACTATGTACTTTAGAAAGGAACACCCCAAGGAGAGAGAGTGTCTGGCCCAAGGTCACTCAGGAAGCTTTGTGTCATTTGATTAGGCCACCACAACAGCTCTTCCTGCTTGATGAGGTCACTTCCAGCTACGACATCACTTCCAGCGGGTTGTGACACAACTGCCATTCTAAAACGTGGGTCTAAAAAGTTTGAGAAATGCTGGTATACATCATCCTGAGTTCTTTGGAGGGTTAGGGTGGTATAAAAATGTGGAAAAGGGATAAATACTTTTGCACCTGCTGGTTTTTTTTTTTCATTTATTTTTTAAAGCGCATTCTCATTTTAGAGAAGGACATCGAACCTCTTGGCGAGAGTGGGCTATAAACTTGACTCAGACACTCTAGTAGTCGTTTAAAAAAACCCCAAGACATTTCTATCTCACTCCAAGACAAGCAACGAGGTAGAAAAACCAGAAACAGGATTCAGTCACTGCAGAAATCCCCAAATGCAGAACGACAGCTACCCAGCAATCGAAACCTTCCAGACTGTTCTATTGCCCACTTCAAAGGCAGGGGCAGCTTTCTTGGGCCACCACTGGAAAGGCCGTGCCACAATAACTAGCTAGCAATTGGCTGCAGCCATCTCAGATTCTATCCTGAAGACAGAGAGATGCTAAAAGAGTTCAAGGACATTGGAGGAACCCGCGGCTCACGGCCACTACTGCACACCAGGAGGGGACCTTTTGTCCTTACTGTAAGGTTGTTGTTGTTCAGTCGCTAAGTCGTGTCCGACTCTTCGCGACCCCATGGACCACAGCACGCCAGGCCTCCCTGTTCTCCACTAGCTTCCGGAGTTCCTCCTCCACTAGCTTCCAGAGTTCACCCAATTTCATGTTCGTTGCTTCGGTGACACTATCTAACCATCTCATCCTCTGCCGCCCCCTTCTCCTTTGGCCTTCAATCTTTCCCAGCATGAGGGTCTTTTCTAAAGAGTCCTCTCTTCTCATGAGGTGGCCAAAGTACTTGAGCTTCAGCTTCAGGATTTGTCCTTCCAGGGAACAATCAGGCTTGACTTCCTGTAGGATGGACCGATTGGACCTCCTTGCAGTCCAGGGGACTCTCAAGAGGCTTCTCCAGCACCATAATTCGAAATACTGAAAGGTAGCAGGAGATCTTCTAGAGATTTTCAAGCAGAGGCTCAACAGGCACCTACTGCAGATGCTCTGGAAGGGTTTCTCGCTACAGGCATTGGGTTGAACTAGAGGGAACCCTTCCAACTCTGGCCCCAACCCCCAAAGCATCATATCCAGGCAACTGTTTAGCAGGATAATGAATGATATCGGGAGGCAGAAAACGCCCCCTTCTCACCCTAGCTGTGGGGAATACAGGCATGCTCCGGAATCCACTGGGATTCCATTCCAGACCCCACCATGGATACCTGAAACCGTGGATATTTGGGATGCCCTTTTAATCGGTGGTTTTGCTGCAATAAGGTAAAAAAAAAAGAGATTTGCCTAATGTTACCCTAGCTTTTTAATAAGCATCCCAGTATCCATGGTATATCCGTGGATAACTGAAACCGCGGATACTTAATCAGTGAATACCAAGGTGTGCCTGGATTATTATTATTATTTATTATTTATTAAATTTATATCCCGCCTTTCTGCCCCATGGGCACCCAAGGCGGCTTACAACATTAAAATGCAATGAAGTCACAATGTTTGACAATTAAAAAACAGTAATTAGGAACAATATTAAAATAATTAAAATCTAAAACAACAAGCCCCGTGGATCCTAAAACATACAAAGAGAACCAGCCAGCCTGTCAAGAATTAAAAGCTTGATGAAATAAGAAGGTCTTCAGCCCCTGCCAAAATATGGCCAAAGAGGGAGCAGTTCTTAATTCTAAGGGGAGGGTATTCCAAAGTTGGGGGGCCACCACCGAGAAGGCCCTATTCCTGGCCGCCATCCCTCTCACCTCTCCTGGTGGCGGCACAGTCAAAAGCCCCCCCCCCCGATGATCTAAGAGTACGGGCAGGATTGTATGGAAGGATTGTATGTATTGTCCCTCAAATACCCCAGACCCGAGCCGTAAAGGGCTTTAAAGGTCAAAACTAGCACTTTGAATCGGGCCCGGAAAGGAACCGGCAGCCAGTGTAGTCGCCGAAGCAACGGCTCGACAGAGTCAAACCGATTATTCAGGCAGTCCTTGCAACACATCGCAATCACAGATTCCCCCCCCCGCCATTTGACCCTTGTTTTAACTTCCCTTTCCTTCCTCTATTGCCGCCCTTGTGTTGATTTTTAGATTGTAAGCCCTTCGGGGCAGAGACTCCCTTGTGTTGGCTTTTTAGGTTTTTAAGCACTTTGGGGCAGAGACTCCCTTGTGTTGGTTTTTAGATTGTAAGCCCTTTGGGGCAGAGACCTGCCTTCTCCTCCCTCCCCAGGTGACTTGCATGCATGCAAGGGGCACGCAAAGGGGAATTTTTTTTAAAAAAAGAACCTGACATCTGGGAGTTCATGCGCTCTGTGGTGAGTCATCAAAACTCGAGCCCGCACATGACGAGGAAGAAAGCGCGAGGCATGTGCGCAGGAGCCCTCCCCCTTGCAGCTAACAGGTTGTTCAGCCGTAAGGAGAGCTCAGTGGTGCAGTAGCAGCAGCAGAGCTCAAGGAGGGCTGGGTGCCCTTTCCGGGAGCAATCAAAATCATGTGCCGTGCTGGTGTTCCTCATCAAACGTCAAGCTTCCCTCTCCACCATGCAAACCCTCTACCTCGCCTACCACCACCATCGCAGCATAATTCACGAGGAAATCAAATGCACCGAGACAAAATGTGATTAAGGGGGAAGGAAAAGCACGGAAGCTGATAACACTCAGCGTTCAAAAGCCATCCCAACTTCCTTCTTCCCAAATCCTTCCAATTCACATATAATCCTGCTTCTTCCAGAGGCTACCCCTTGCATGGAGATCTCTCTCCCTCTCTCTCTCACTCTCTCTCACTCACTCACTCACTCACACCTGGCACGTACACTGTCACAAGTACCGAGTTTGGGTGTTGACTGGATCACCCCCCCAAAAACATATCACTAAGAATGGTCAGATCACCCCCCACTCCTCTTTCCAACCAAGCCTGCTTTCCCTTCTTGTTCCTGAAAACGTGCCTTTCACTTGCCTAAAAACTCAACAGATTTGGGCTGCAATCCTATCCACGATGACCTCCTCCAAGGGGATTTGAGTCCCTTTTACTGGGGAAAAAAGGTGGGGTAAAAATCTTTAAAATAAGTAAAAGAAAACTAAATCTACATCTGAGTAAGCGTGCACCGGATTGGGCTCTCAGCAAGCCCAAGTAAGCGAATAACGACCAATATTGACTTCAGAATTTGTGGGGTGGAAACCGAATTCGAGGAAGGGCGTTCCAACAGGGATATGGGAGAAAGCGCTTCTGTGGCACGCAAAATTTCTCATGCGGCTGTCCTAATTATTCCCTCCTCTGGCCGGTTCCATAGGGATCGGGTCCACCAATCTGACTGCCACTATTTTATGAGTCCCTGGCCTCGGTCAATTTCCTTGGATTTAATCTTCCTGAGAGGTTTTGCTATAAAAGCAATGCTGTACTTCAGTCCTTTGGCAGAAAGAGATTTACAAGTGCTTCCTTTATTTTTCCTCCCCCTCGCACTGGCCAAAACGCGACCTGGTCAGCAAATCAGGTCTACAACACACACACACACAGAGTGCAAAGTTGCACAAGCCGCTTGCATGAGTCCCCGTACAAACGGGCTCCGGTTGGGGAAAACTGACCACCTCATCACACCAGAGAAGCTCCACTTTGGGCAACCAGCACTTGGCTTGGCACTAGCCAATCTGGAGCTCCCAGTCCGAATTTGGATAGCCAAGAGGAAGGGCACCCTGTATGTCAGTGCAATTCCGTGGGTTTGTTATCTGGGAATGAGGAGCCTGCAGTGAAGGCACTCCGCTCCCCATCCCCTTTCCCAACATTTTTTTTTAAGATGCCGAAAGGAAGACAAGAGATACCCCAAAATCCATTAGACCGCCCATCGACGTTTCCCCAGAATTAAGGCTGCCATCCTATACAGCACACACCTGACACCGACACATTGCACCTGAACGCACCTGGCTGAGTAGACCCCGGCAGCCTGGGCTGCAAGTCTCATGGGCTTCCAATGAGGCTTGCTCCCGAGTCGCCCCGCACAAGATTGGGGCCTTACGGTTCAACCCACAACACAGACGTAACCCCCGGCTGTGTTCAGTGAGGTGACTCGCGGGATTGGAGGCGCTCGACAGTCTTGCCTTCCCTGCCAAGCAGCAGGTTCACACATCTTGCGCTAAGTACTTCCTCCGGTCTCTTCTCTTGGGGGGGGGGGAAAGCTGGATCTGTGCATTGCAATCTCTCCCCTCCCCTCCAAGAAACAGCAATGGGTTGGGTTGGGTTGGGTCGGGAGGAAATCGAGGTCGACGCAGCTTGATCCGTGACGGCGCATTCACACATGCAGGCTAAGCCGTCTCTTGAGATTGCACCCCGTCCCATTGAGGCGCCCCTCCCCCCTCCGCCACGCCCCGTCCCGTCCCCCCTCCGGCAACCACAAGCCACTCCACGGAGTCCCCAGAGGGGGTCCTCCCTCCTCCCACATCCAAATGTGCAACCGGATGAGACACCCCCCCCCAAAAAAAAACCTGCCTAAAGGTTGTACCCCCACCCTTGGAGATGACCTCAAGGCTGACCACAGGTAGCGAGGGGGGACCCTGACCCCCCACCCCATCAAAGTTTGAGCCTGTCTCCCCCCCCCCGGGACCCCCCAAAACCCCAACCTGCTTAGAGGTCGAGCCCCCTCCTTGGAGAGCAGACCTCGAGGCTGACCACAAGCAGGGAGGGGGCTGTCCTTCCCCGAAGGCACTCCCCCCCCATCGAAGTTGGAGCCTCTTTCCCCCCAGAGACCCCCCCTTCCCCAAACCCTGCTAAGTAGAGGTCGCGCCCCCTTTGGAGGGCAGACCTCCAGGCTCAAAGTTTGAGCCTTTCAAGGCTGGCCACGGGTAAGGAGGGGGGGTGTCGATTCCCCCCTCCCCAAATTCTCCGCCTCCACCAGCTCCTGCGCCCAGCCCGTCCGCGGGTCCCGAGCGCGGCGATCGCGGGGGCCAGCCCCGGCGGGGAGGAAGGGCGCCTCGGGGGGGGGGGGGCGCGTCCCGCGCTCGGCGAGCCTCACCCCGGTGCTCCGGTCCAAGGTGCCCCCCGAGGCGGCGGTCAGCTTGGTGGTGTTGAGCCCCACCAGCGAGGGCAGCGTCTGGGACATCCAGTTGGTGATCATGGCCATCGTGCTGAGCACCACGCCGATCTTCAGCAGAGGCACCGACATGTCGCCGGGCGCGGGCGCCGTCGCCGTCCGCGTCGTCGTCTCCCGCCGCTGCCGCCGCCGCCGCCTCCTCGCCGCCGCCGCCCGGCCGCGCCTGCCTCCTTCATTCCGAGCCGTCCCGCATCCTCCGCGCCGGGCTGGGCGGCGCGCCCTGCCAGCCTCCCCGAGCGGCCGCCGAGCGCCTCCGCCCCATCGCGCCGCCCGCCGCACCCCCTAGCCGCCCCGCTCGGACCGCGCGCCCCCCGATGCGCGCGAAGGAGCCCGGGCGCGGAGCCGGTGCCGGAGCGGGAACGGGGCGCCGACGGACGGGGAAAGGGGCGGGGGCCGCCTGCCGTGCGCAATCCGCCCCGCGCCCCGCAGCATCCCAGGCTCCCCCGGTGCGCGCGCTGGCGGTGCCCGGACCCGACTGCGAGGGCTGCGCTGCGCTGCGCTGCGAAGAAGGAGGAGGAGCCGCCTCCCCCCCCCCCCCGGCTCACCTTCCGCCCTCCCCTGCCTTTTTTTCTCACTTCTCTCTGCTGCCCCCTGGCGGCGGCGAGGTGGGGACCAGGACGGCGCTGCAGCGGCGGAAGGGAGGGGCGAGGTGAGGGAGGGGAGGAGGCCGGCCGGAAGAAACTCTGGGAAGGGGAGAGCCCAACCGAGGAGGAGGAGGAATCGGGGCATCACCTGGGCAGGATCAATGCAAAGCTCGCGTGGCATTCGTGTGTGCCACCGACAGCGCGTGGAATATGGCAGAGCACCACCTGTCCCTGGCTCACAAACAGTGCGCGCCTTCAGAGCGCCCCCCCTGGCCCTGCTCAAGGGGGAAACCGAGGCCTCCTGGCGCACTCCGACAGGTGGCACACTCTGGGGCCCCGCCGCCAGCTCAGGGCCGCCCGACCCACTCGGAGAAGGTGGGGTTTATCAGAGTCGCACATGTGTGTGTGGGTGTGTGTGGGGACCCCTGCGCAGAATCCGTGCAGCCCTAAGCAGGAACTCGGGGCACACGCCTAGGCCTGCCTACTCAGGAGTAAGCCACAATGACGCCCCACCCCCACCCCGCACAGCCCCGGCTCCCGAAATGGAGTTGTGCGGGGATGAGAGCGCGGCAGGTCAGAGGGAAGTCATGCCATGTTCGGCGGGACAGGGCGGAAAACTGCCACTCTGCAGTGGAGGGGGAGCAAGCAAGGTACCCCCGCCTGACCCAGATCAACGACACCGTTGGCGCGCATAGGATGGCAGCTTCAGAATGTGCGTGCCGCGTGTGTCCGAGGGCGCAGTCCTAACCCGCTTTCCAGCGCCGGCATAGCTGTGCCAATGGGGCATGTGCTGCATCCTGCAGTGGAGCAGTAGTCACAGAGGCTTCTTCAAGGCAAGGGAATGTTTGTCCCTTTACATCAGAGCTGCATTGCCCTTACCCCAGTGCTGGGAAGCTGGTTAGGATGGTGCCCTGAGTATCCGCCGCCTCCCCCAAACACAGCCCGAAAGGAACCGGGAGAGACGGACAGGCGGCCCGGAGGAAGGCTGGTGCCGGGCAGACAAGCCAGTCCGTGGACACTATTCCAGTGACCTCTGCAAGCTCTGAGCAGCAGACTCCCCGGCACATAACAAAGAGCTGCAGAGCAGAGACCAACTTCTGTGCTTTGCAAATGTCTTTCCAAAGAGGGATGCCCAACTGCAGGGTTTTGGTGCCACCTGTCTGTTGAGATGGGCATTGCAGGCGGTGCTGGAGAAAGCAAAGGCGGAGGGTGTCGCCACAAAACGGTGATGCTAGAACTGCGGTGAGTTTGCTCCCCGCCTTCCCCGAATTGCATCCCCAGAGCTAGGCATACGGAGGCCTCCAACCCAGACCTGCCGTAAGAACGTAAGAAGGGCCAAAGGCCCATCTAGTCCAGCTTCCTGCATCCCACAGTGGCCCACAAGACACTGCAGGGAACACACAAGGCAACTGGATACGTGCATCTTGTTGCCACTCCCTTGCATCCGGCACTCCAAGGTAGCCTCCTAAAATAAGGAGGTTGCACCACCCATCGTGGCCTGCAGCCTGCGATGGACTTCTCCTCCAGAAATCTGTCCAGTCCCCTTTTAAAGGCATCTAGGCCAGATGCCGCCACCACCTCCTGTGGCAAGGAGTTCCACAGATTAATCACCCGCTGTGTGAAAAAAGTATTTCCTTTTAGCTGTTCTCACTCTCCCAACACTTTGACACCCTTTGACACTGCCCTTTGACACCCTTGAACTCCCTGGCTGGCCTTGGGCATTGTTAGCCTCCGGCCTCCAGTCTCAGGCCTACTTCGCAGGGCTGTTGTGAGCACTCACAATTGGCCAGAGTTTTTCACATCCTGCTATTCACTCATTTTTCTCCTGCCCCTCGCTGTTTGCCGGCTCAGGTAACATCAGGAAAATCTACTGTTGTGATGTCACCTAATGATATAATCAGATTGCTAACCTATAAAAGAGGCCAGCAGGATTATTTTGCCCTGGTGGTGGAGCCCTGCAGCTCTGACAAAAGGGGCAGATATGGATCTTCATCACAGCTAGCCCCACATGCCTACTAGGCTACATATGGCCACATCAGTGTTGGCTGAACAAGGAAGGCCGGACATTAAAGCTGAGCTGACAGTAAAGTCTTCATTTCAGATTTGCAACATGACAATTCTGAATAGGGAAATGTGATTCAGAGTTTTCAATGCCAACTTCAGGTGCCTTTGCAAGCACAGATTGATTTGACCTGTTCAAATTCCTGCCCCCCCATCCACTCCTCCAGTTTCCTTTGGCAGTTTGTCCTCACACAAGCATGAGAGCCCCACTGGATTAGGCCAAAGGGGGCCCACCTAGTCCAGCTTCCTGCATCTCACAGCGGCCCACCAGGTGCCTTAACAAGCAGGCAAGACCACAAGATGCCTGCATCCTGTGGCCACTCCCTTGCACCTGCCATTCTGAGGTAAATTTCTGGGGTAAATATGAGGTAACTAAAAGAGAATTTGCTATCCTGTCTGTGGGGAGGGAGCTGTAATAACTTGCAACCCAGTTTGGGCCTTAAAAACATTAGAAAAGCCCCACTGGATCAGGCCAAAGGCCCATCTAGTCCAGCTTCCTGCATCTCACAGTGGCCCACCAGGTGCCTTAACGAGCACACAGGACAATAAAATGGCTGCATCCTGTGGCCATTCCCTTGCACTTGGCATTCTGAGGTAGAGTCCGAGAAAAAACACAGGTGGCTCATCAAGATTCTCCATCGCATTTCTCTTTGACAGCCCCCCCCCAACCAGATGCTCCTCTGCAGACATAGGAACAAAGGAACAGCCCCACTGGATCAGGCCAAAGGCCCACCTAGTCCAGCTTCCTGCATCTCACAGTGGCCCACCAGATGCCTCAGGGAACACCCGAGACAACAAGATGCCTGCATCCTGTGGCCACTCCCTTGCATCTGGCATTCTGAGGTAAATTTCTGAGGTAAAATTCTGAGGCAAATAATAACCTGCCACCCAATCTGGTCCTTAAGAACATAAGAAGCGCCCCACTGGATCAGGCCAAAGGCCCATCTAGTCCAGCTTCCCGTATCTCACAGCGGCCCACTCAGGGAACACTCATGACAGGTTCCCTGTATCCTGTTGCCACTCCCTTGCACCTGGCTTTTCAGATATAGACTGGCATTCATATATACCTAGGGGGTTACCAGATACAAACGGGGACAGAGTGCCTCTACCTTTAACCATTGTCTAGAAGAGGGAATTTTGGCAGGTATTTTTGTATAAGGTATATATGAAAAGGGTTACCAGATACAAACGGGGACAGAGTGCCTCTACCTTTCACCATTGTATTGAAGAGGGAATTTGGGCAAGTACACCTCCTCATTGAAGGGTTTCAAAAGCTGCACCTGCCCAAATTCCCTCTTTAATACAATGGTTAAAGGCAGAGGCACTCTTGTCCCCATTTGTATCTGGTAGCCCTACCTATAGTCCACTTCTAAAACCAGGAGGTTACCTGTATGCCCATCATGGCCTCTAACCTGTGCTGGAGTTTTCCTCCACCACTCAATTCAATCCCCTTTTCAAGGCATCTAGGCCTTCAAGTGCCATCACCTCATCCTGTGGCAAAGAGTTCCACAGATTAATGACACGCTGGTTTGAAAAAAATCTTTGGGTCTGTTCCCTTCAAATCGAATGACATTAAGAAAAGTGGGAGAAACACTGATGTACTGTAAGTTGTCATTTGTGAGACTCCCTCCTTATCTCCTGTAAGAATCAGGCCACAAGCCCTCACCCCTTGGTGAGAAGGACACATTTACTATACAAGAGACCAGGGGGATTTAATGGGGCAGGGGAGGCTTTAATTGGGGGATTTAATTGAGCAGAGGAGGCTCATTCACAAGGCTCATTCTCTTGTGCAGGTGAATTCAGAACATGGTTGGAGAAGCAGAGAAGCATCTCAATTTTGAGATGCTCACTCCAAAACTACAAGTCCCAGCATTCTGGCCTGCCGGGGGGATGGTGTCTTCATCTGTGCATAAACATGCAAGCATGCACAGTGGTCCGCCTGACTCTCCTGACAAAGCAAGGAGTTCCACGGATTAATGACCTGCTGGGTAAAAAGGTATTTCCTTTTATCTGTTCTCATTCTCCCAACACTCAGTTTTAGTGGATAATTAATTTCGGTTATAAAAAGCTAAAACTGTACCAATTGTTGTCAGCCGTTTTGGTGAGAGGTCTCCAAACTGGAGATTTGGCCAAGGCTGCCCTGGCAGAGGGAGGGGGTGCAATTGAACCGGGCAATAAGCTTTAGGAGGGCAACAAACTGAGCTTGACACTAGTGGCCAAAATTGTGAAAACCTTGGTAATTACGAATAATAGTATCATGTTATATATCGCTGGAAAGGTAATTTAATGCAGAATGCTGTGAAACAAACCAGAGTGTTGTATGCTTACTCTATAAAGAGTTATGGCTCAAAAACCAGAAAATGACAGTACAACTGTCATATAAAAACTGTGGTTTGTTAAAATTGCAGTTTGTAGGAGTAATACTGTCATTCGACGCAGATTTTCATGCAGAAGGCAATGAAACAAACCCAGTTGTAATATATTCATTCCATCAAATGTTACGGCCAAAAAAAAAAACCCAGAGTAAACAAACATACAACTGTGATGTCACATCCTGTTGTGACATCACTTTCAGGGCATCGTTTTGCCCTCTGCATTTTCATTAGCTACGCCCCTGACACCAGAACATCTCAGGTGTAAATGAAATCAGTGCACACCAATGACAGAAAGCAGCATGGCTTGACACAGGGACATGTTTTGTGAAAGTCCCTGTGAATCCCTCAGATCCTTGGGAAGTATTTGATATTCACTAGGCCAAATACTAGCCACCAATACCTGCTGGGCTGTGCATAAGAACCAAAGTAATACTTAATATTTGCAGAGCCGTTTCTGAACATGCACAGAAATTTGTAGACTAAAATATGTCTGGTTTTGGAATATCTCCGCCCTGCTTCTGGAGCTCTGTAGACTTAAATCAACCCTGAGAGCCATGAATCTTGTGAACAAACACATGCGCTAAAAACATCTTCTTCCTCCAGATGGCTCATGAATAGCTCATTTCTTTGCCATGTTTTGGAACGCTGAGATCTCAAGCTTGCCCATCTCCAAGATGGAGCCTGGAATTTCAGTGTTCCAAGAGGAAAGAAAGAAATGAGCTGTTCTTGGGATCATCTGGAGGAAGAAGATATTTTTAGTGCATGCATTTGTTCGCAAGGTGTGTGGTTTTTGTGGCGTACAGTAAGTACGCAGTATAAAGAAAAGCAAGCGCCCCCCCCCCCCCAGGGGATGACTGTCTGGGAAAGGCAAGAAACAAGAAAAGGATTGGGAGAGGCACAAGGGACAAGACTGAATGTGAAAAGTCATATGGATAGAGTGATAGTTGGAAGTGCACCACAAGGTCATCTAGTCTAACCCCCTGCCTATAGCAGGAAATCCTCACTTACACTGTGCTGTTAGTCCTAGACTGAAAGGTTTGAGTTTTTGAGCCCAGTCCTGTTCCCCATTATCTTAAGCCTTGCTAGGAGCACGAAACAATATCCCTGCATCCTGTTGCCACTCCCTTGCATCTGGCATTAAAAGAACATGATGCCTACTTCTTCTCATGATGCTTCAAGACCAGTGGTGGTCTTTGTCTCCACCAAACTGCCCAGCCCCCTTTTGAAAGGCATCT
The DNA here is from genome assembly GCA_029204185.1 of Lerista edwardsae. Taxonomy (NCBI): domain Eukaryota; kingdom Metazoa; phylum Chordata; class Lepidosauria; order Squamata; family Scincidae; genus Lerista; species Lerista edwardsae. The sequence goes on along the minus strand of JAJKFI010000127.1, from coordinate 605,394 downwards.
AGGCCAAAATGCCATTGCCACATCCTGTGGCAGGGAGTTCCACAGCCTGATCGCACCCTAGGTCAAGAAATAGGTTCTTGTGTCTGTTTTTTCTCTCTCGCGCTGCTCAATTTTTCTGGATGTCCCCTGGTTTTTGCATTGTGCGTGAGGGGGAAAGAACATCTCTCTAGCCTTTCTCCCCATGGTCTGGGAGAGGTAAGTGCCAATTGTTCTTACTTACCTCCTGGTGCACCACCCAGCTAACAATGGGTCTGTTCTGATGCATTCCAGCTAATTTGGGACAGGTCAGGCTGGAAAAAAAAAACAGGGATTGTAGCTTGGTGCACTCTTCGATCCTTGAGATCTCTAATGAGGCTTGCAATCCTGGCTTCCTAAGGTGATTTCTGCCTCTGATTCTGAGCTGCATCCTGTCACCAGGTGAGGGACTCTGAGCAAATGAATGAGCCAATGGCAAAAAATCACCCATCTATAAGTAGAGGCAGCTGCCTCCTCTCATCAGCCAATTTTGGTCTTGTGTCACCAACCTCACCTTTCACAATGTAAAAAGAGAGAGAGAGGTGATTTTTCAGCCTCGGGTCCTACTTATTACTGGAGTTATCGGTCCCTGTAATCAGGATTAGCATTGCTGGGTGTCTAACGGAATCAGACAGGTGACAACGGAAAGCTGCCTTGACAGCAACAGGAGTTCTAGGTCTGGAAGGAAAAGCCAGACATTTTCCCTCCTCTGCTGCAGGGAATCCAGGAGTCATGAAGACCCATGTCCCTTGTTGTCAGTTTCTTTCTTTCATGGCAAGACATACGGACAGAATTATGCATGGAATGGATAGAGTAGATAGATGGATGTGTTTGGGTTTTTTTTTTTTCCTTTCTCACAACACCAAAACCAGGGGACATTGGCTGAAATTGCATGTTGATAAAAGGAAATACTTTTTTTTTTTTTACCCAGTGTGTAATTAATATGTGGAACTCCTTGCCACAGGAGATGGTGATGGCATCCGGCCTAGATGCACTTAAAAGGGGGAATGGACAGATTTCTGGAGAAAAAGGGGAGTGGCAACAAGATGCAGGTATATAGTTTTCTTGTGTGTTCCCTGAGGCACCTGGTGGGCCACTGTGAGATGCAGGAAGCTGGACTAGATGGGCCCTTGGCCTGATCCAGCAGGGCTCTTCTTATGTTAATACTGAGCTGCGCTACTAGGAACATCAAACATTATATGCCAATATCTCATCAGTTTATAAATTCTGGGATAGAGTTCAATCAAGTGCGCATTGAAAAATCCCAGTCCAAACAGGGGTATTATTTTTCAGGTGTTTATCCATCTGTATCCCAAAGTCCCACAATACTTTTGCACACTCATTTTCCATGACGTTTTCTGGCTTATGGTCCCACCATTTTCACGCCGCTGGAAGACTGTACTTTTTGCAAACGTTCCAGTGGCACTCACCCTGCCGCTTGATTGTACCTTTCCAAGTAATCAGTCTGCAATACTTTCATGCGTCCACACATTAAGTGTTCAACTGTTTCATCAATCAAATAATCAAATTATTACCTAATCAAATAATGTATTTCTCATATAATTGGCGTTTTGCAGACTGACCAATATCTCATCAGTCAATACTAGTCAATGATATTTGTGTGACTGTTTTGCTCTACTGACTGTGTTTCATGTTTATTATTATTATTATTATTATTATTATTATTATTAATTAACTTATACACAGTCAAAATGATAAAAAGATCACAAATATCTCAGGCTGGTCTTTTGTTGGCAATTCTATTATTATTATTATTATTATTATTATTATTATTATTATTATTTCACAGACTGGTCTTTTTATTGGCAATTCAAGCTCTAACCAAGAGCCTAAGAATTGTCCAAATAGCTACGTAAGATGTATGATGTTCCTAACAGTGTAGATTTTTGTATGTCAGACATTCTTATATCATTGATCTTCAAGTTTCTAGATGTTTTTGTAAATTTTTCGAAATAGATCCAAGTTCCCTGATGACAATTGGCACTACTTTAGATCGTTTTTTGCCATAATCTTCCAATTTCACTTCTCAAGTCCCTATATTTTATAATTTTTTCAAGTTCTTTGTCTTCAATTCGGCTATCACCCGGCATGGCCATGTCTATAAGCCATACTTTTCTTTTCTTTTCTTTTTCTTTTCAACCACCGTTATTTCTGGTGTGTTGTGTTCTAAATGCTGATCAGTTTGAATTCTAAAATTCCATAAAATTTTTACATCTGCATTTTCAACAACTTTTTCTACTTGACGGTCATAGTAGTTTTTTGATACTTCTAAATTATATTTTCTATTTTATTATTATTATTATTATCATCATCATCATCATCATCATCATCATCATCATCATCATCATCATCTCCTGCTTGTGGGTTTCCTAGAAGCCAAGAATGCTCCTAGACAAGATAAGCAGCAGGGTTTTTCTTATATTCTTAACAGTGAAGCTCTTCTTCCGCGAGATATCAGAAATCATTGGCTTTCTTCCTCCTCAAAGGGCCTTTTCTGCCCACAGCAGATTGCTTTGTGTGCAACAGATCCGAGCTTCCCCCCCACCTCCGTTGCACAGTCTGTTCCATCTGCTCTGAGCACAGAATCAATATCAAGATGCGAAGGTGTGTTTTGGAGCCATTTGGAACACAAAGAACCTTCTTCTCGCTGGGGAAAGACGCAGGAGTGGCTCTAGGTTTCGATGGAAAGGAGGTCTCTTTCCAGAGGTCACTGATCTCCCAGTTTGGAGAAAGACTAGGGAGAAAGACTCCTAGAAAGACTAGGGAGAAAGTGGCCCAGGCAACAGGCAATGCTAATTTCATCCCTGAAATAAAATATAGCAGGTGTGGAGCTGGGTGGAGTCTTCGTTGTAGCGCTAACTGAGAGTGCAATCCTAATGTGGAGTTAGGCCGGCACAGTTAGGCCAGCAAATTTTGGCTGCTTTAAGGGCCACCGTAAAGCATGTTTGGACCACTCTTATCTCAGAATCAGAGAGGCCAGCACACAGACGTGTGCCATCCTCCCTGACTCAGAGAGTGGCCCAAACACCACTCCCTTGTATCTGGCGTTCTGAGGTAAAATTCTGAGGTAAATATGAGATAAATAAAGCAAAGTCTGGCCAGCACAAGGGCCACCGTAAAACACATTTGGACCACTCTCAGAATCAGAGAGGCCAGCACACAGACGCACGCCATCTTCCCCGACTCCGAGTGTGGTCCAAATGTGCTTTATGGTGGCCCTGGTGTCGGCCAAACTTTGCTGGCCTAACTGTGCCAGGGACTAACTCCAGGTTATTATTGTGCTCAGAAACTTGCCAGCTGAGCAAGGAAAATTCATTTTCTTTATTCACATTTTCAGATAATCATTTCTCCAAGGAGCTCAAGGCGGTGTATGTTGTTCCTTCCCTCCTTTTGTGGTCACAACAAGCCTGTGAGATAAGTGAGAGAGAGAGAGTGACCGGCCCAAAGCTGTGTGGCTGAGCAGGGATTTGAATCATGTCCAACACGCGAACCACAACACCATCATAAGATCTTCACTGGATCAGGCCAAGGGCCCATCTAGTCCAGCTTCCTGTGCCTCACAGTAGCCCACAAGATGCCTCAGGGAGCACACAAGACCACAAGATGCCTGCATCCTATTGCTGCTCCTTTATACCAGGCATTCTGAGGTAAATTTCTGAGGTAAAATTCTGAGGTAAATAATAACTTGCAACCCCATCTGGGCCTTAAGAACATGAAGAGCCCCGCTGGATCAGGCCAAAGGCCCATCTAGTCCAGCTTCCTGTGCCTCACAGTGGCCCACCTGATACCTCATGGAGCATATGACAGCATGGTGCCCACATCCTGTTGCCACTGCCTTGCACCTGGCATTCTGAGGTTGGCTACTTCTAAAACCAGGAGGTTGCGAATATCCACCATGGCTTGTCCCCTGTGATGGCCCTTTCCTCCATCAATCTGCCCAACTCCCTTTTCAAGGCATCTAGGCTTTCAGGTGCAGATCTTGGAGCAAGGAGTTCCACAGATTAAGGAGTTCTACAAAGAGGAGCCCTTCTGTAGTTTGGCTGGCGCAAGGACCACCATAAAGTGTATTTGGACCACTCTTGGAGTCAGAGAGGCCAGCACACAGATGTGCACCGTCCTCCCTGACTCCAAAAGTGGTTCGAACGCACTTTACCGTGGCCCTTGTGCCAGCAAACTTTGCTGGTCTAACTGTGCCGGCCTAACTCCAGGTTAGGATTGTGCTCTGTGTCTGGTGGGGGTGGGAGCTGGATGGGAGGGAGGGAGGGGACTGGGGAGGAGACCAGGGTAGAACAAAAGTGGCCAGAAGGGGACAGTATTGGTGGCAGCAGTCAATATCCTGTCCCCCTTCCGGGCCTCGATCCACCTACCCAGGACTGGCACCAATTGCTGGTGCAGGTCTGAGAAGACCCATTCTGGTGCTGAATGCTTACCCCCAGGTAAGAGAACGAATGTTCCCTTACCTGGATGAGACCTCCTTGGCTGCCGTCACCCAAGCAGGATGCAGCATTTATCCCGGTGGCGCGGCTGTATCAGAAGAGGAGGGGGTGGATAGGACTGACTTTGTACCGTTTAGCAGCCAGACATGAGACAGCTGGAGAAATGCAATTTTTCTGTTCCTCGGAGCAGTCGATTCGCATGGAATGGCCCGATGCCCACGGAGACCTCAGCTGGTTAGGGGAGTGCACTCATTCATTCAGTCCTCTTCATTCATTGCTGCTGCTAGTCTCTATTTTACGCACTCTGGTGTCCTCGCAATTAGGTCCACTTATGAAGCTGACTGAGGGGGTTACTTCACTCAGCAGATTGTTGGGGGGGGGAAGCCTGCCTCCACCTCCCCCACTGATGGACGACAGTGCCTCCAATACAAATCATAAAATGACAGCAAAAACAGCCAGTGAGAAACAAGTAGAACGTAGCAGGTGAAAGTGACAAGTGCTGTAGTATTTAAGGCTGCACAAACAGTCCTCGTCACTTTCATCTGCTGAATTTGACTCCCCACCCCAATTGGTTGCTTTTGTTAGGAGAGTTTGAACAAACAAAATAATTTATTTCTTCCCCCCCCCGGCGTTGTCGTTGGCCTGTGGAACTCCTTGCAACAAGGTGTGGTGATGGCGTCTGGATGCCTTTGAAAGGGGATTGGACAGATTGATGGAGCAGGGGTCATGTAACACTTGCTTTCCGCGTGCCCTGTTTTTCATTTTTTTAAAAAACAACAACAGCACCCCACAAATTATGCCAAAAATTAAATCATTTTTATGGGGGTTTGGATGGGTAACGACAGTGGCAGCATCTGCTGACATTATACTACCAATATCATCTGCCCAGTACACTTTTAAAGCAATTATAATGTATACTTATAATGCACGTTGTGAATTAAACATGTAACACCACTTTTGGCACTCCTAACCTTGGAAAATGCCAAAATCCACAAAAAATTAAAACCGTTTTCTCCCACCTATTGGTGCAATGAGATTGGCTGGCCCGATTCCTGATCTCTATGCAGTTCCCATTTTCAGCCAGCGCTCAGCAGAATTGTGGCACACAGACTGAAATCCCCTCCCCGGCTTTGGTAGCCTCGACACTTCTGAACAAAGTGCTCCAGACGTCTCAAACAAGTCAGCCAAGTTGCGTGCTCCAGCTTTGCCGCAGCACTATACCAGAGCCTTGCCTTTCTCCAAGCGGAGATCTAGGGCTGAACATTTCCAACTCCACAATAGAATTGCAGGATTGAATTATTGAGGGATAATTGATCCTGTCAGTATGCTTTCTGGGACCAACCTGAGGGAAGAAAGGAACCTTCACATGTGTCTCAGAGAGCAATCCTAACCTGGAGTTAGGCCAGCAAAGTTTGGCCAGCACAAGGGACAATGTAAAGGATGTTTGGACCACTCTTGGATTCACAGAGGCCAGCCCACAGACGTGTGCCATCCTCCCTGACTCCGAGAGTGGTCCAAACACCACTCCCTTGTATCTGGCGTTCTGAGGTAAATTTCTGAGGTAAAATTCTGAGGTAAGTATGAGGTAAATAAAGCGAAGTCTGGCCAGCACAAGGGACACCGTAAAGTATGTTTGGACCACTCTCGGAGTCAGAGAGGCCAGCACACAGACGTGCGCCATCCTCCCTGACTCCGAGAGTGGTCCAAACGCGCTTTACGGTGGCCCTTGTGCTGGCCTAACTGTGCTGGCCTAACTCCAGGTCAGGACTGCACTCTCAGTGCTAAAAAGAGCACTTCAAGAGCACTTAAAAAGAGCACAGGCATTAGAAATGTTGCAGTTTGGCTGCCAAATAGTAGGAACCCCAATTTTGGTGTTTTTTCATTTTAAAAATTTAAATTTGACCCCTGGTATCTCTGGATTCCATATCTGTGGAAGTTCCAGAATGGGCCCCCCATAGATACTGGGGTCTGATTATATGCTGATTCTATGGGAAGAGGTTTCTCAGCAACGGGAAAGTCCTCAGTCCTTTGCAAAGCAACCTTCCAGTCTGCCAATTCCAGTCTAATCTGTGAACAAGAGGTACAGGAGCTCAGATGTTCCTGGAAAGCCCTGGAAGTCTTGCCTCCCTCCCCCAGATTTGTTGAATCATGGGGAGGTGATCACAAATGGAATGAGGAGGAAAAACATTCCGCGCATGCTCAGAGTCACCTTTGTCTCAATTATTATGTCCTACATTCTGAGGCTGAAACTTTAACCCTGCTGCTTCATTTCTGGCAGATTGGTCTTCATTTCTCTTGCCTCTTCCACCTTTCCAGGTTTTGCAGAAAGCATTGGAAAATATTGGAAAACCTGTTGGCGTCCGTCACAGAGGCAGTTTGAGTATCCGAAAGTTGGACGTCAGCTAAAGCTAAATCCCAAGGTGGAGTGAGTTTCCTATTGGGACGCAATATTCAAGAGAAGCAGCAAAATATGCCAAGAAGATTCTCAGTGCAGGTAGGTTTCCATATGCCCCTATATTTTTTTATGGGTCTTACACAGAAACAGTTCCTAGAGGTTTTGACCTCTGTGTTGCCAGTGGTTAAACTCTAGGACGATGGTTACCAACCTTTCTTTGCATCGGGACCCACTTTTTAGGTATGACAAGCTGTCAAGACCCGACCCTAAGACGTAGGGCCGGAAGTGATGTCATTAAGCAGGAAGTCATTGTTTTTAATAAGTCACACTTTTTGAAAGTGGAAAGGACTCCACATCCTTTTTAGAACGTTCTGAATGCTTTGCATCTAAGCGATGTTTTGAGTTTTGAGTCCCATGATTGATTCAACACTAACGACATTGCACACAACGTGTTGTGGCTCCTCTGATCAAGGTGGTAAAGCCAAATTTTAGACAGACGACTTACATTCCCAGTAGTGTCATTCAGTAACAAGGAGACGGAATGCGAGGCGGGACTTACCGCCTGATTGGCTGCCCGTTTCTGACGCGTCGCCGCCTTGCCGAGCGCCGCGCAGGCACCCCTGGCTTAGGAGGGGGTGCCCGCTTGCCTGGGTGGTGCACTGGGTGCTTAAGAGAGCCGTGGAGGGGCGCGCCACCCGGAAGGAGTCCCCGCGGCGGAAAGGCAGGCGGCGACGCGTCGCGGGCTCCCTGTCAATCAAGGGGTAAGTCCCGCCTCGCATTCCGTCTCCTTGTTACTGAATGACACTACTGTACATTCCTCTTCCCCGTGTACTGAGGTTCGACTAGTCATGTACACAGAAGGTGTGACATGCCCGCTCAGAAAGAGACCTGGGAAAGACTTCATCACACACATACACACCAAGGCAAGCCATATACACATACACACCAGGCCAATTTCCCTTGTAGCCACAAGCAGTTAGGAAGTGGCAGTTTAATGGGGAAGCCTCTTCTGCAGCCAATATGAAACTTCCAAGATGGCTGCCCCAAGCTCTTTGTGGCCCCCTGAAAACTGGTTTGTGAACCCCTTGAGGGCCACAAAATGCTCTAGGAGAAAATGCAGAAAACTCTCATCTAAAACAGAAGAAGTTGCAGCTCAAAAACATTAGAAGAGCCCTGCTGGATTAGGCCAAGGGCCCACCTAGTCCAGTGTCCAGTCACCCGCCGTGCCAATAATCTGTGCTGAGGAACCCCTTGCCACAGGATGTGTTGATGGCATCTGGCCTAGATGCCTTTCAAAGGGGATCGGACCGATTGATGGAGGAAAAGTCAGTCATAGTTGACAAGCCACGATGGGTCTCTGGCACCTCCTGGTTCTAGAAGTAGGCTGTCTGAATACCAGGTGCAAGGGAGTGGCAACAGGATGCAGGCATCTTGTTGTCTTATGTGCTCCCAGAGGCATCTGGTGGGCCACTGTGAGGTACAGGAAGCTGGACAAGATGGGCCTTTAGCCTGATCCAGCGGGGCTCTTCTGATGTTCTTAAGGCCCAGATTGGGTTGCAGGTTATTATTTACCTCAGAATTTTACCTGAGAATGCCAGGTGCAAGGGAGTGGCAATAGGATGCAGGCATCTTGTTGTCTTATGTGCTCCCAGAGGCATCTGGTGGGCCATTGTAAGGTACAGGAAGCTGGAGTAGGCGGGCCTTTGGCCTGATCCAGCAGGGCTGTTCTTATGCTTTGTACAAACTGAAAGAAATGCTCCAACTTAACCATAATTGCCTTTTCTAAGGACATCCTGGGTACCAGAAATGACTCCAATCCATTCTCAGATCATGCCCATGTGGAGGGTTTGAGGGCCATTTGGCCATTAAGGCTGCAGTATGACGCATATTTTCCTGGGAGCAAGCCGCATTGAATGCAATGGGAGTTGTTTCTGAGCAGACACGCTTAGGATTGTGCTGTAAGTTTGTTTATTCATGGTGGGAGCAGGTTGATACTGGGGCTGGTTCCAGAGGGAGGTGGGGGAGGGGCTCTCCCTCGCTCCGGGTCTTCAAGCAGAGACTTGACAGGCAACTGTGGGGGATACACTAGAGAGGATTTTAGGGAGTGGCAACAGGATCCAAGCATCTTGTTGTCCCATGCCTCCCTGGGGTACCTGGTGGGCCGCTGTGAGATATAGGAAGCTGGACTAGATGGGCCTTTGGCCTGATCCAGCGGGGCTCTTCTTATGTTCTTAGACGATTCTGTTTTATTTACCTCATATTTACCTCAGAAATTTACCTCAGAATGCCTGATACAAGGGAGTGGCTACAGGATTCAGGCATCTTGTTGTCTCATGCCTCCCTGGGGCACCTGGTGGGCCGCTGTGAGATACAGGAAGCTGGTTTCAATGGGCCTTTGGCCTGATCCAGCAGGGCTCTTCTTATGTTCTTATGATTTTCCTGCCTCAAGGAGGGGGCTGGACTAGATGCCCACAAAGACCCCTTCATCTTTATTGTTATAGTGTCGTTGCATGCTCAGGAACTGAGCTGTGCAGACAGAAGACATGAGACTGAACTGGTGACCTTTTCTCTCACAACATGGATTCTCGCCGTTCCTCCATGCACCTTTGCGCCTGAGAGTTGCGTGGGTGGAATGGAGCTTGAGTTAAAACAGAAAATGAAGAAAAGACCTATCCCCACCAAGCTAAGGGGGAGATGTCCCCCTTAGAAAAGCTCTCTCCTTCCTTTCCATCTACAGAGATGAAGAATCGGGAAGGAGTCTTTTTTTTTTAACCCTGGCAAAGGCAAGGACTACATTACCCTTGAGGGAGGAGGAGGAGGAGGAGGAAATTCCCACCACAAAGGAAGAGGGCATGAATGCAATGTGGAGGCAGCGAGGGAGGGCTAGCGATGGGTGATTCCCCCGTGGAAGGAGATGCCTCTCTTAGCCAGTCACATTTTCCAGTGACTGAAGAGAAGCAGGGAGAAGAGTAGAGTTGCCTAGTGGAAGGGGAGGGGGTTTCTTCCCACATTAATGACCGGGGGGGGGGGGGGCGGAAGCGGCAAGGACGGCCGGCCCGTCTCAGGGCAAGCGGGGCCCATCCCAAAGGTTTTTGTCCCCCCAAGGGCGCTGGGGCCCGCCCCCCCCCCCCGCCCACCCCGTGGCCACAGGGAGACCCTTTTTCTCGCTCGCTCGCTTGCTCCCCACACACAATGGAATTGAAAAGGCTTTGTCCAGCCTTTGAATTTACCACCCCTCCCTCCAGTACCTGGGATCCACTTCTGCTTTAAAAAAAAAAAAAAAGCCTTTTCGGGAGGAGGGGTTCCCCTCTATTATTAACAGGCCTCCGTTCTCAGCAACCAAAAAAAAAAAAAAAAAAAGCACACACACACGTTTCCTTTTCATTGCCATTGGGGCTCAAAGGCAGTCAGGAAAAGAAAGGAGGAAGAAAGGGGGGGGCTTCGTTAGCTCTTCAGTGGCGGGGATGAAACCAGTTTAAAACACTCGGTAGCAGCCGTTGAGAGCACGTCTACTCAGAGGCAAGTCCCTTTATAGTCAATGGAGCTTACTCCCAGGAAAGGATTGCAGCCGGAATCTTTTAAGAGAGGATCCACTTCCTTTTTGCGTCCACCTTTAATTTTGAGGAAAAGTGCTAACGGTCGGCTCGGATTTTAAATACTGAGGACTCTCCTGCTAACACACCCAACCCCCTGCCCACCCACACACATACACAAAGATACATGTTTGGTGCCACCACTGCTAAGAGAAAACATGAGGATTTTTTTTTTTAAAAAAATAAGCCTTTTTTTAAAATGACTTTTTCAATGTCTTGCAAGCTGTGTCCTTGATAAGAGGGGGAAGTCTAGAAAACCCTGGATAGAAATGTTGAAATTGGGGGGGGGCAAGCCCACCCACTTCACTATGTCCTTGTAAGAAACAGGGTATTTAATCTCTGTAAAGCCCCCCACACACACACACACAAAAGCACACACATGTGGTCATATCTTTCTCATGGCATCAGGAGAAAAGGTGGGATCGCACACAATCGGCACACAATAGCCACCGCTCAGAAGTTGCCACCGTAAGTCATCGCGTCTCGCCTGTCACCTGCTCTCCCCCCCCCCCCCCCGCAAAGCCAAGCAAACCGAGCAGAGCCAGGCCAGGTTGAAAAGGAAACTTTTGCACAGCAGCGGCCCAAATCTCTCTCTCTCTCTCTCTCTCTCTCTCTCTCTCTCTCCTTTCTGACTGCTCCCCACCTTGCAGGCAACCAGGCAAACACATTTCAGCACCTCGGAGAGCTACGTCCTCGCTCCCCCGCTTCCTGTTCTGGAACAGGACGTCTCCTCCGGGCCTTCCTGCCTCCAACACCAAGGGGGCACCAGAGAACAGACGCCCCCCCTCTCCCAATTCCTTTGGCTCTCCCTCCAACTTTTAATTGAAGTTCTGGGGAAGGAGGGCGAGGAGGGAGGGGGAGCACAGGCTCCTGAACTCCTGCTGGGAGGGGGCAGCAGTTTCCCCTCCCCCAACTCCCTCCCCCCACCCCCCCACCCCCAGGGAAGAAAACTGCCTTAGCCCTCTCTCGCTCTCTCCACCGCAGAAGAGGCGATCTCCAGAATGACCTTTAATCGCGCGCTCCATTTTTCCAAGGGGGGGGGAAGGCGAGGAATAGGGGAAGGGGAGGGCGGCGTGAGATGGAGGCGGAAGCCCCACTCCCCAGCCTTGGGGTGGTTTGGTGTGGGGGACGACACGTCCTACGTCTTCAATGGCACAGGGATGGGGGGGGAGGGGAGGGGAGGCGAGGCTGGAAAGGCACCTACTTGGGTAAGCTCCGTGCCCATCATGAGGAGGAAAAGGAGGCTCAAGAGCTTGCTGGCGGGTCGCATGGCTTGCGAGCAGCTCCTGCCGCCACTGACATAGACCACCTTCCGGGGCTCACGGGGGTCCTGCCTGCCGCACCAGTTCCCGGTTCGCGTCCTTTCCGTCGCAGCAGCAGCAGCAGCAGCAGTAGTCCTTTGCGCGGTTCCTCTCCTGGGGCTGTCCCTTGGTGGCTGGCGGGGCTTTTCAGCACCCCGGGAAGGGACAGCTACCGAGCGGCTCCCCGCGATCGGCCCTGGTCATATTATTCGCCGGCGACGCGTTGCTCCAGCCCCAGCCCCCAATCTCTCTCTCTCTCTCTCTCTCTCTCTCTCTCTGGCTCTCCCGATCGAAGAAGCGTTTGCAGCGGAGCACGAAATGATGCTCTCCGCTAATGCCAAAAGTTTGGGAGGGGGGAGGAGGAGGGAGGGAGGGAGGGAGGGCTTAAAAATAAGCGAGAGAGGAAAGGGGAGAGAGAGGAGACGGAGGCAGAGAACGAGACGAGGCAGTGGCAAGGCAAGGCACTGGCTCCCAGCAAAGGGGGGGGGGCGGCCGCTGGAACAGGATGTGACATCAAGCGAGGCGGGGCAAATTTGACTAAACAGAGGGAAAATGAGGCTGGCTGGGGTGGGGGTGGGTGTGGGGTGGGGGGAGGCATAGGGAGGAGGGGTGCCCAAGCTCCTGGGTGTGGAGGAAGGCGTCCCCTCCCCGCTGCCAGTGCCACGCCTCTCAGACACAGCCGGAGACCCCCTTCAAATCCCAAGCAGCCCCCGGCCCCCCCTCACTGCAACCTCACAGCCAGGGGTTCCTGAGGCACCCTTTTGCTCATCTCAGGAGCATCGCCCCTGTAATGCAAGACACACCTGTTTTTTTCATGGATGGGGGGGGGTGGCGACGGCTAACCAGTAGGAAAGGATCTGGACCCTCCCCCCATAGCGGTAGCCACAAAGGAGGGTCATTCTAGCATTTCCGGATCCTGCTTCTCCCAGACCAGTGTGCGGTCTTCAAGCTGTTTCATGCCACAACCCCAATGAATGAATGAATGAATGAATGAATGAATGAATGAATGAATGAATGAATGAATGGTAATGAGGACCTACTGCTGATCCTCCCCTGCTCCTGCAACCCGATCTGCACACCCACCCCGGCCCCTGTTGCCTCCCACCTCTCACTCCTTTCTGCCCCGTTTCCCATCCCTCTGGCATCCTCACAACCACCCTGCGAGGTAGGCAGCCTGTGCAGTGTGGCGAAGAAATCACACCAGACTTCGTGCTGGTATGGGAATGTCCCGAACTCGTTTTCGAGGTTCCCTTTTATTTGGATCTTTTGCGTCACAAATGTTCAGTATTACTGTATCAACATTGGTTAAACATTAACGTGACATGCCTCAGCAACAGTGGATATAGGAAAGCTGTGTAAATATTGACCTTTAAGCAAGTGAACTTCGTAGATGCTGGGGAGGTGGCAGGCCAGAGTCCGGGCGTGCCTCACAGAGCGAGTCTGCCGACAGTGCAGGGCTGGCCTTAGGAGCCGCAGAGCAAGACGGTGAGAAGAGGCTGTGCAGAGATTATACCACGGACTCAGTTTGGGTCAGGCAGTGCCGTGATTCAATTGGATCCCGAGCCCTTTCTTGCATAGGCTTGGAAAAGTTGCTTCAAACCCCCCTCCCCCCCCCCATGAGGCTTTGCGACCCCGTTGGGGTTGTGTGAGTCGTGACCCACAGGTTGAAGGACACTGCCCCAGGCAAAAGCTCCTGCCCAGGAATAGAAGCTCAGCTCCAAGCTCAGCACCCTCACCACCAATCATTTGCAATCCGTCAGAAGCGGAGCCACTGCCCTCTCACCATCTCAAAGGACTCAGAAGGATAGTGACCAGGGCCCAAGGCCAAATGCCACTGCGCTGCCCACAGGTGTGCCACCTCCTCCTCCTCTCACCAGCTCCTCCTCCTCCTGCCGCTTGCTGGTCTCAGAAAGGCAGAGATCAGAACAGGAAGTGGAGGATATGAGCGTGGTAGGCTACAGCAGTGGAGATCAATCAATCAATCAATCAATCAATCAATCAATCAATCACTAATATTTATATACCGCTTTTCAACACAAAGTTCACAAAGCAGTTTACAGGCAAATAATAACATTAAAGTTAAATGGCTCCCTGTCCCAAAAGGGCTCACAATCTAAAAGAATAGAGAACACCACCAGCAACAGCCACGAGAAAGACACTGTGCTGGGGTGAAGAGGGACAATCGCTCTCCCCCTGCTAAATATAAGAGGACACCACTTGAAAAAAGTGTCTCTTGCCCAGTTAGCAGGGGTCTCTTGCCCAGGAGATGCTTACACTCTTTTCTTCCTTTCCAAATGCAGGGAGCAGGAGGAAGAGACCTGGTGGGGACCTGTGGCTCTAGCTGTGGCATTTTTTGCATAGCGACTCCTGCTTGCTGAAGAGGTAAGCCTCCACCGACCCACTGCCTGAGGCAACCAACTCAGTTGGCCTAATGGGTGGGCCGGCCCTGATCGTGGCGAAACGTCCAGGAATTCTAGCACAGCCCTGTCCAAAAACTCTTCTGGCATTCTGAAGTAGCCTATTTCTATAAGCAGGAGGTTGCGCACACCCATCATAGAGCAAACATTCCCTCACCCCAAGGAGACCTCCAAAGGTGTCCCGGCAGCCTTAGGATCCAGCAGTAGCTATTCCACTGGAGCCATGGTTACCGGGAACCATAAGATTGGCCTGCTGATCTATTAACCTTCTTCCCTGCCTAAGGTTGGCCCATTTCTGACCAGGCACGCCTTGTCCTTCTTCCTGAAACATTCAGACAGCGAGGAAGGCAGCCCCAGGGCTTGCCATCCCTCAGTCTGGGCGCCTGCTCCTTTAAGACAGCGCTCTTGCATTCTCCAGCACCACACGGCCCTAATGCAATAAGGCAGTTGCCACAGTAACAGCACCAACATCCTTTCGGGGGGAAAAAAGGGAGGAAAAGCAAACGAGGATCTGTGTGAGCAAATTGGCATCCAGCAGTAAAACCCACAGACGACGCCGGTGTATATGTTAATGTTGCCCACGGGTTACATATATTTCAGAGATTGCTGTTGGCTTTCAAAACAAATGTCTTTGTGTGCTGCGCATGCATGCGCTGGTGTCAGAGTTATGCTGGCTTTTAACAGCTCCTCGCGCCGAAGAGTCTTCCCTCATTCCTGGCCCTTGAAATATTATTCCAAGCAGATCCCGAGATGTTCTGGATGTGTGGCTTTCTGGCATTGCTCTCCTTGCCTAGCCTTGTGGTCGTCCTCTTCCTAAAGCAATTAGCTAGCCAATGCCTGTGGCATCGTGCCACAGGATGCAAGGTACATGTTGTCCCCACCGTGGGTTTCTGCCAAGGCAGAAGTGCTTTCCCGTTGTTCTTATCAGCACATGATGTATGATGTCAGGGGATAACACACAACAGAACGACAGGCTTGGAGAAGCAGGGTGAGGTGATGGTTTGGGGTGAGCCAGTCTCTCTGAATGTGTCCAAGCAGTGTGGCCAGCTGGGTGGAAGCAGTTCGGGACATCCCCCGCGAACGCACTCACTGGTTCCGGTCTGCAGACCATCCCTCCGGGTCACAGAATCGGAAAGGATGTAGGGCAGAAAATTTAGCCGAGAGGGTTAATGCCTCCGTTTGCCTGAAGATAAGAGCTGAAGATCTGAAGGTCGCCAGTTTGGGACAACCAGAAGTCTCATGTGAGCGGCAGACTTGTATTTGCGACTGATTAACAGCTGAGCTGTCTCCGGCTGCCTCATGAGAGGGGGAGTGTGCCGGGTCAGCTGCTTCTCTGGTGGGAGCAGGGAAGCCATTTATCAGCCAGCAAGAAGACAAACGGGTGGCCAGAAAGAAGGACTAAATCCAGAAAGATCCATCTGTATGTGTGTAGGTCTTGAAAGATAGAACATTTTCTGTATAAATTGTAAAAACCTTCGGGTTTCTGAATAAGGTCTGCCCATGTAAACCGCCTTGAGTTATAGTCATTAGAGAAATCTGGTGACCTAAGAAAGGCGGTATATAAATCCAAGTACTACTACTACTACTACTACTACTACTACTATTATTATTATTATCATCATCATCTGTTAAGATCCCAAGCCCAACCTGAGCCAGCCGTGTGACGCAGCTGCAAAAAATGCCAACACAATCCGGGGCTGCATTAAACAGAGGCACAAACCCTAGAGCACGACAAGCCATCGTTCCACTCTGTTCCGTGCTAGTTAGTCTTTGAGTGGAATACTGCATCCAGTTGTTCTGAATCCAGTTCTAGGCAGCCTATGAGTTCTAAGATCCAGTTCTGAGACATCTAAGAGGTCTTCAACCCTCTGCCCACTGTGGGAAACTACAGCATCCCTGACAGTTGGCCTTCCACTGCTCAAGGCCGGCTGTTCTAGTAGCATCGACTGAGCAGTAGTCTCATCGAGCCCACATGTTACCACGTTATCCATATAATAAGAGATGGGAGACTTTTGTGAGATGCTTTGCTGAAATCTATGCACTATGAAATCCGTGGAACTCCTTGCCACAGGAGGCGGTGATGGCATCTGGCCTAGTTGCCTTTCAAAGGGGATTGGACAGATTTCTGGAGGAGAAATCCATCGTGGGTTGTAGGCCATGATGGGTGGTGCAACCTCCTTACATTAGTAGTAGGCTCCTGGTTTTGGAAGTAGGCTATATCTGAATGCCACGTGCAAGGGAGTGGCCACAGGATGCAGGCATCTTGTTGTCCTCTGTGCTCCCTGAGGCATCTGGTGGGCCGCTGTGAGATACGGGAAGCTGGTTTCAATGAGCCTTTGGCCTGATCTAGCAAGTCTCTTTTTATGTTCTTATGATCTTCCCAGGAATTGACATTAGGCTGCCCAGTCTTGATTCTCCTTTTTCAAAACCAGGAACAATATTTGCTTGTCCGTAGTCATAATGGAAGAGCATCAAAAGAGCTCTGCTGGGTCAGGCTGCTGGATTCTTAATGCTCTCCTGAAAGTGTAGTTGTGAGTCTTGGCCCTTTTGGGACAGATGTACGAACACCACTTTTACCATCTAGTTCCAGCTCTTGAGGCATGTAGAGAGTGCGGCCTTGCTTTTGACAGCCTGATTTGAAAGCTGAGGTTTTCCTGCTTGATTCATCCGGTCTCGTTTGTGGAAAGGTGGGAGATCAATCCAGCAGTCAGCCCACTGCTAATGAAAGCTAAAACCCTGATAAAGCTCTGCAAACAATTATACTTTGCATTTACATGGCATTTAGAGTGCTGAACATCAGAGTTAAGAGTTAAGAACATCAGAAGAGCCCTGCTGGATCAGGCCAAAGGCCCATCTAGTCCAGTTTCCTGTGTCCCATAGTGGCCCACCAGATGCCTCAGGGAGCACACAAGGCAACAAGATGCCTGCATCCTGTGGCCACTCCCTTGTATCAGGCATTCTGAGGTAAATTTCTGAGGTAAAATTCTGAGGTAAATAATAACTTGCAACCCAATCTGGCCCTTAAGAGCATAAGAAGAGCCCCACTGGATCAGGCCAAAGGCCCACCTAGTCCAGCTTCCTGTATCTCACAGTGGCCTACCAGGTGCCTCAGGAAGCACACAAGACAACAGGCTGCCTGCATTCTGTTGCCACTCCCTTGTATCTGGCATTCTGAGGTAAACACACTGGTAGCCAGTCAAGATTCTCCACAGCTTTTCTTTTTGACAGCCGCCAGAACCAGACTCTCCTCTTCAGATGCTCTTCTTCAGACACGTACTGATAGGAACAGCCCCACTGGATCAGGACAAGGCCCATCTAGCCCAGCTTCCTGTATCCCACAGTGGCCCACCAGAAGCCTCAGCAACCACAGTAGACAGCAAGATGCCTGCATCCTGTGGCCACTCCCTTGTAACTGGCATTCTGAAGTAGCCTACTACTACTTCCAGCACAGCTTGACATTCACCCCCTTACCCTGGGGTAGGCTCCTTGGATATGCGCCTGCTATTTAGGACGAATTGGGGCCTTGCAGCCTGAGGACAGGCTGGCATGCCTCCTTGCCCACTCACCACCAACCCAGAAACACCCTCCTATAAATGCTTATGCGCCAGTCAGTATCCATATAAAACAATATGGGGTGGCTGCAAATGGGATTTCAGCCCAGTGCTGAAAGAACCGTGCATATTCCTCAGCGCTTCTCAAGGCCCAGATTGTGCATTAGATCATATATCCGAGAATGTTTGTTTTATTTAATCGCCACCTCCGCTCTGCTCTTCGCATATGTTTGTGCCACGCGCGCATTTTGCTTTACATCACAGCTGCCGCTCTGTAATTGCAAGATGCAATAAACAAGGGAATCGGAGTGTCGTTTGCTTTAGGGGAAGTGCTTTCCATAAAACATGGAAACCGACTCCAACCTTTTTTTATTTTTGGAGGGGGGGGGGCAGTGAGCTTGCACAGTGAAATCTGAAGGGTAGTTGCTTGCACAATCGCTTGTTTTGCTCCCCTTAAAACTCAAACTCTGACCCAAACTAGCTGAGAGGGAGGAAGGAAATATTTTTTCCCCAGTGGGTAATTAATTTGTGGAACTCCTTGCCACAGGAGGTGGGGATGGCATCTGGCCTAGGTGCCTTTCAAAGGGGATTGGACAGATTTCTGGAGGAAGAGTCCACCGTGGGCTATAGGCCATGATGGGTTGTGCAACCGCCTTACTTTAGTAGTAGGCTACTTTAGAAGTAAGGGAGTGGCAACAGGATGCAGGGATCTTGTGGTCTTGTGTGCTCCCTGCAATTGCACAGGGCAATAAGCTTTCGGAGGACAGCAAGCTGACACTAGCGGCCAAAATTGTGAAAACTTTGGTATGTATGAATAATAACATTACGTTATATACCGTTTGATGCGGAATTTCATGCAGACTGCAATGAAGCAAATTGGAGTGCAGTATCTTCATTCTATCAAAGGTTATGGGCAAACAAACAAACCAAGAAAATGAAAATACAACTGTGATGTCATTTTTTCTTATGACATCAATTCCAGGGCATCGTTTTGCCTTCTGCACACAGGGAGCAATCAGGCTTGACTTCCTGTAGGATTGACTGATTTGATCTTCTTGCAGTCCAGGGGACTCTCAAGAGTCTTCTCTAGCAACCTGGAGTTAGGCAGGCACAATTAGGCCAGCCAAGTTTGGCTGGCACAAGGGACACTGTAAAGCGCATTTGGACCACTCTTGGAATCAGGGAGGATGGTGCACATCTGTGTGCTGGCCTCTCTGACTCAGAGAGTGATCCAGACATACTTTACGGTGTCCCTTGTGCTGGCCAGACTTTGCTTTATTTACCTCTTATTTACCTCAGAATTTTACCTCAGAATGCCAGATACAAGGGAGTGGCGTTTGGACCACTCTCGGAGTCGGGGAGGATGGCGCACGTCTGTGTGTTGCCTCTTTGACTCAGAGAGTGGTCCAAACGCACTTTAAGGTGTCCCTTGTGCCAGCCAACCTTTGCTGGCCTAACTGTGCCGGCCTAACTCCAGGTTAAGATTGCACTCTATGGGAAAGCATCTCCAATTGCCCCGGGCGTGTGGGGAGGTTTGGGACCTTCACCCCAAGCTTTGTTAGAGGAGGCGCACTGCAGTGACAGCCAGACAGAGGAGACATTGGCAACACCAATGAATAATGCACAGAGGTAGTGTGTGGCATGGTCACATCTATGCATGCAGCAAATAAAATAGGGAGTGAGTTTGGAAGCATTTCAAGCTTCAGATCACCTTGAGCTGGGCCAGAGATGACATATCAATCTTTCCCGACAGTTACTGACAGTAGCTAGAGGCACTTAGATACTGAAAGTGGCTGGAGGCACATAGGAAGCCCACAAAAAAAAAAAAAGGCATACGAGTTGATTAACTGCCCATAAGAACATTTAAAGAGCTCTGCTGGATCAGGCCAAGGGCCCACCTAGTCCAGCTTCCTGCATCCTACAGTTGCCCACCAGGTGCCTCAGGGAGCACTTGAGACCACAAGATGCCTGCATCCTGTTGCCACTCCCCTGTATCTGGCATTCTGAGGTAAATTCTGAGGTAAACACACTAGTGGATAGTCAAGACTCTCCACAGCATTTCTCTGACAGCCACCAGAACCAGATGCTCCTCTTTTCTCATAGGAACATAGAACAGCTCCACTGGATCAGGCCAAAGGCCCATCTAGTCCAGCTTCCCGCATCTCACAGTGGCCAACCATGTGTGTGGGAGCACACAAGATAACAAGATGCCTGCATCCTGTTGTCTCTCCCTTGCAAACTGGTTTGTCACAGAGCACAATCCTAACCTGGAGTTAGGCCGGCACAGTTAGGCCTGCGATGTTTGGCCAACACAAGGGACACCATAAAGTATGTCTGTAACATGTGATGGACCCTTTCCTCCATCCCCTGTTCACTGCTGTTTTGAAGACATCTTAAGCCAGGAGCCACCCCCCCATCTTGTGTCAAGGAGTTCCACAGATCACTCGCATGCTGGGCTGTTGATTCCCCAGCAAATGGTGGCCAGAAGGATGGCTCTTCTCGGTGGAGATGGATAAAAATAAATTGGGCTTATTTTATTTTAAGAATTTGAGTGGGCGAGCCGATCATCATGCTATTCTCCTGCAGCTGCTAGGCATGGTTGAGTTTTCTGGATGGAAGCAAGGCAACCTGGGTTTGTGCTAATTAAAAGCTCTTTGGAGTGCCTGAATGATATTAGCCTTGTTCTTCACCCCCTCTCTCCTTCCTGGCCAACTCCTCCTCCTCCTCCTCAAGCGGCATCAGTCAACTGTTGTTTTTCTCATTCAGAGCGACAGTGGCAGTCATTTTGTTTTGTGACAACTCTGGCGTGATGTTCAAAGGCGGGTGACTTGGCAGTTAGTACCTCCACCCTCCAGCTAGTTGGTCCCAAATGTCTGATTTTACTTTCATCCATGTAGGAAGACAATCTGGAAAGCAATGCTTTCATGGGGTTTTTGTGGCAATAGTTGGCAATAGTTTTGTGGCAATAGGCCATTAGCAGAAGGACATGCCCTGAGTGATTTTCTTTCTTTCTTTCTTTCTTTCTTTCTTTCTTTCTTTCTTTCTTTCCACTCAGAGGTTTCACCTCCCGCCTGCCTTTGCCTCTGTTACGCTCCAAAATGGAGTGATTCCGGAAGCAAGGGGCGTGACGAGGTGGCAAGGGGGGGCGCTTTGACGTCTTTCATCACCACCCCACCCCAGGTGCAATCGGAGCCTGCTCCAGCTCTGCTTCCACTCGAGATCAAAATTATTTTATTATTTATAATAAAAGGGACACGGTAAAGTATGTTTGGACCACTCTCGGAGTCAGAGAGGCCAACACACAGACGTGAGCCATCCTCCCCGACTCCGAGAGCGGTCCAAACGCCACTCCCTTGTATCTGGCATTCTGAGGTAAATTTCTGAGGTAAAATTCTGAGGCAAATATGAGGTAAATAAAGCAAAGTCTGACCAGCACAAGGAACACCGTAATGTATGTTTGGACCACTCTCAGAGTCAAAGAGGCCTGCACGCAGACATGCGCAAGCTCTGAGAGTGGTCTAAAGGTGCTTTACAGTGTCCCTTGTGCAGGCCTAACTGCGCCGGCCTAACTCCAGGCTAGGATTGTGCCCACACTCCCAAGACCCCTCTCTCCCCTGTTGCTTAAAATGGTGCATCAAACACCACCCTTCTCTCAGTCCCCTCCTCCAGGGAGGAAGAGGCAGAGCAGAAGAGGAAACTGGAGGAGAAGAGAATGCTTGGCTAGAGCAACTCCAACATTCACACCCAACCACTCTCCTACGCTCTTCTGCTCTTTCCCACTTTACTTTTCTGAACTGACAAGTAAAGGAAGTTTCAACTCCTTTGTACACCTGAATGTACCCTTTTTGGCAGCTTTCCCATCACCTTTCAGAGACACGGTGCCTAGGCTCAGCTCAAACCTTGACAGCGTCGTCACTTTTCTCAGCGATCAGGGTTATCTCTTGCTGCGCAGAAGAGGACACTCCACCGCCACGGAGGCCTCTAATCGCCACTTAGCAGCACTTGATCTCCTGAAACAGGCTGTGCTGGAAAGTTGATGGCTTGAAAACAATTTTTGCAAAGGAGAAAACAACCAACCCAGCCAGCAAGGAGCAGAAGCTTCCTCAGTCGCTGGAGAATCGCCATAAATATTTAAGGATGATTTTCTTTTCTCCAAGAAGGCCACTCTGTGCATCTTGAATATTTATATGTCCTGGAACAGCCGACCTTTGGATCCAGGGGTACAAGATCCATAAAGCAAGCTTATTAAACCGACGGCAAAAGTCAACCCCAAGGGGCCCATAGAAATGGGAAGTACAGCGTATGTGGGGCTTTGTTTGGCTTGTTGATAATAGCAAAATCCAAGCATGCCAAATTAAATCCAAGCCCCTCCTTCCATCTAGCCTGCAAATGTATTCCAAAGAGTCAAGAGTTCAGATCGAGAGACAAGAATGGGCGACGGAGGTGGAGATTGTGGCTTGGAAATAGCTTCGCTTCAGTCTCCTGACACCTCTTCCTTCCATATTCAATTGGTCCTTTCCGGTGACCTTTGGAATGGAACTGTATACCAAGGTGAAAGTGCATTAAATTGTCTTTTTTTTCTGTTTTCTTTTACAAACAGGCAGATAGGAAGGGTGTGGAAATGTCAAGGTGGAATCAGGGCTGGTGGTCATAGAATCACAGCGTTGGAAGGGATCTGTAAGGTCATTTAGTCCAACCCTGTTCAGCTTGTGGGTCCGCTTACTGTGAAGGAGCATGTGGGAGCCCAGGGACACCTCTGCAGGGCTACAGCGGCTGCAGAAGGCCGTTTTGGGGGCACGCAGGACACTTTCCAGTCTAGTTTGAGCCTAAATAGGATGGTGCTAATTTTCTGCAACGATGCTCTGTATTTAAGGGCGCAATCCGAACCTGGAGTTAGGCCAGCAAAGTTTAGGTGAGGATTGTGCTCTTAGATTTGTTTGGTTTTCCGTATTACTGTTGACACCTCCCAGGCAGGGAGACCTGGACTCCTCGTTGGAAAGTCTGGTAGACCTGCCCTCCAAAGCCTTTTCCAGTTGTTACCACCTACATAAGAACATAAGAAGAGCCCCGCTGGATCAGGCCAAAGGCCCATCTAGTCCAGCTTCCTATATCTCACAGCAGCCCACCAGGTGCCTCAGGGAGCACATGAGACAAGTTGCCTGCATCCTGTTGCCACTCCCTTGCACCCGGTGCTATGAAGTAGCCTGCTACTAATGTAAGGAGGTTGCACAATCCATCATTGCCTATAGCCCACGATTGACCTTTCCTCCTGAAATCCTTCCAATCCCCTCTTAGAGGCATCCAGACCAGATGCCATCACCACCTCCTGTGGCAAAGAGTTCCACAGGTTAACTACCTGCTGGGTAAAAAGGTACTTCCTTTTATCTGTTTTAACTCTCCTAACCCTCAGTTTTAGCGGATGCCCCCTGGTTCTGGTGTTTTGAGAGAGGGAAAAGAACATCCCACTATCGACTCTATCCCTTCCGTGCATAATTTTGCATGTCTCAATCATGTCCCCCCTCAGGCACCGTTTTTCTAGGCTGAAGAGCCCCAAATGCTGCAGCACCTGCCCCCTGCTCTATTTTGCCCACTCCCCTCCCTCTTTGGGAAGTGGCCCAAAAGAATCTTTGTACCTCCTGATAAAATTCCTCTCGAAAGCCCCTGTCCAGTGGTCCACTGGTGTTCCCCAGCAAGGGGATTGGGCAGGAGGTTTAGTTGAGAGGGTTAAAGCCTCCGTTTGCCTGAAGATAAGAGCCAAAGGTCGCCTGTTTGAGAACACCAGAAGCTTCCGTGAGCGGCAGACCTTGAGAATTGCGACTGATAAGAGCTTAGCTGTCTCCAGCTGCCTGTGAGAGAGGAGTTGTGCTGGGCCAGCTGTTTCTTTGGTGGGAGCAGAGAAGCCTTTTATCAGCCAGCAGGAAGGCAAGCGTGTGGCCAGAAAAAAAGGACTAAACTACGAAAGTTCCATCTGTATGTTGCTGTAGTTCTTGAAAGGCAGAACTTCTTTGTAATTTGTAAAAACCCCTAGCGGGTTTAGAGAAATAAAGCCTGCCTATGTGAACCGCCTTGAATTAAAGCCAGAGGAGCGATGTAATGACCAAAGAAAGGCGGTATATAAATACTATTGTTGTTGTTGTTATTGTTGTTGTTGTTGCACACATGTTCCCAAGAATCCGCCTCATTGACTCACACAGTGGGACTTATTCATACAGGGAGAATTCTGCACAGACCTCCACAGGATGGTGTCGTAGCACAGCAGGCCCTTTAAAAGTGGCATTCATAGGGGGTGTCGTTTTGTCATTGAAAAACAACAGTTGGAACCATAAAAAAAAATACGACGGCTTTTGTTTTGTCAGAACCACATGCCAACTTGGATGTCAAGGCTTTCTATGGCGGAGGCTTCCAGCTCACACACCCCCATGAAACGAATCGGCTCTTTCCTGTGCTTTGCGGCTCCTGAAGACAACCAGATGGCGCCGTCATGCGCGATCACTCAGAGCTTCAACGGCGATGCTCAGCCCTGTTCGAGACCACGGACCTAATCAGGTGAGATGGTCTGGCTGCGCAGTAGTGACAAGAAGCTGCTAAGTTAGCCCTGCTAACTGGGCAAGAGGCACTTGTTCAAGTGGTGTCCTCTTATATTTAGCAGGGGGAGAGCAATTGTCCCTCTTCACCCCAGCACAGTGTCTTTCTCGTGGCTGTTGCTGGTGGTGTTCTCCATTCTTTTAGATTGTGAACCCTTTTGGGACAGGGAGCCATTTAACTTTAATGTTATTATTTGCCTGTAAACCGCTTTGTGAACTTTGTGTTGAAAAGCGGTATATAAATACTAGTGATTGATTGATTGATTGATCCTGTGAACGGGACATTGGCTCTGTGTTGATGGGTATTTTATTTTTATTAACATATCCAAAAAAAGTGTACAAACTAAAAATACTACACAAATAAATAAGGACACAAAATGACAAAAAAAGAGAAAAAGGCTATCAAGTACGAAAACTGCACACTTCACGAATTCAAAAATACTTTTCAAATCGACTCAGGGCACAATCCTAACCTGGAGTTAGGCCTGCACAGTTTGGCCGGCACAAGGGCCACCGTAAAGCGCGTTTGGACCCCTCTCGGAGTCAGGGAGGAGGGCGCATGTCTGTGTGCTGGCCGCTTTGATTCTGAGGGTGCAATCGTAACCAACTTTCCAGCACTGACATAGCAGGCCAAACAGGGGATGTGCTTCATCCTGCGGCTGTGGGTGCGGGGGGGGGGGAGTCTCGGAGGCCTCCTTAAGGTAAGGGAATGTTTGTTCTCTTACCTTGGAGCTGGTGCTGGAAAGTTGCCCTTACCTTGGTGCTGGAAAGTTGGTTAGGATTGCGCCCTGAGAGTCATCCGAACATACTTTACATCGCTTGTGCCAGCCAAACCTTGCTGGCCTAACTGTGCTGGCCTAACTCCAGGTTCGGATTTTGCCTTCTCTCTCTCTCTCTCTCTCTCTCTCTCTCTCTCTCTGTGTGTGTGTGTGTGTGTGTGTGTGTGTGTGTGTGAGGGAGGGAGGGAGGGAGGGAGGGAGGGGAGGAGGAAGACAGCCCTGCTGACAAGAGCAGAGGCGGATCTACAGGGAAGGCAGAGCTCTAAGTGTTGCAAGGAGCCTTACCCTGTCATGTACCCAGAGCCTTACCTCTACTAACTGGGCAAGAGGCACTTTTCCAAGTGGTGTTCCTCTTATGTTTAGCAGGGGGAGATTAATTGTCCCTCTTCACCCCAGCTCAGTGTCCTTTCCTAGTGGCTGTTGCTGGTGGTGGTCTGCATTTTTTTAGATTGTGAGCCCTTTTGGGACAGGGAGCCAATTTAACTTTATTATTTGCCTGTAAACTGCTTTGGGAACTTCATGTTGAAAAGCGGGATATAAATACTTTTGATTGATTGATTGATTGATTGATGTAAATCCCTCCTCTCCCTTGCTGCTGTAGCCAATAAGCAACGCCAAGATGTTGCTTTTCCCTGTGAGGATTGGCTAAAATGGTGCAGGAGAGGAGTGATTTCCACTGCAAGGTAAGGCTTCTTGCAACACTTAGAGCTTTGCCCTCGCTTAGATCTCCCTTAGACAAGAGCAAGATTTTTGGAGGGCTTCGGTGAGGTACAGAATTCCAAAGCAGAGGGGCCATGGGCCTGATCCA
This sequence comes from Lerista edwardsae, assembly GCA_029204185.1. NCBI lineage: Eukaryota > Metazoa > Chordata > Lepidosauria > Squamata > Scincidae > Lerista > Lerista edwardsae. The sequence continues at coordinate 579,494 of JAJKFI010000127.1, read as the reverse complement.
GCAGGGCTCTTCTGGTGTTCTCACAAGTGGGGTGCCCCAATCTGGAGAGATGTGCTGAAGCTACCCGAAGCCGGGCCGGAGAACCGACCAAGCAGCAGACCCCACGACGAGCCGAAACGAGCCCGGAAACGTCTCGCACTGAAATGCACACCGTAATAAAAAAATAAACATTGGCAGCGGCGTGAGATCGGCACACTGCCCCAAATGCCGAGAGGTGCTTTGGTGCAGCGCCCCAGCTGCCAGCCCCCCAATGGCTTCTTGCTCGTGCCGCTGTGGAAATACACACCGTGCCCGGAGCGTGTTGGCCGGCTCTCCGAAGAACCGGCAAGTCTGCTCTTTTCCCATCTGTTTGTGCTCAGAACTCCCTGCCAAATCCCAGCATCCACCTCCCCTTCTCGCGCTAACAATAGAGCATGTTGGAAGGCGGGGGGGGCACAGTGTTCCTCTTAATTGCCCTACAACACAAAAACAGCTACTGCAGGATGAGGGCCATTTATTTCACTTAGCTTCCCCCTCCAACCACACAAACTCAGGGTGGGCAAAGCCAATTCATTTTCATCTACCGCCGTCTCTGGCCTCCACTGCTGTGCCTGCAGGTTTTGTTCAAAGCTGAGCTCTGTGGATGACAAATGCATGTATTCTAGTCTAATGCATTGTTTTTGGAGTTGTTTTGTTTTGTTTGGAGATCCAAAACTCCGTTAGAGGCAGAGCGAGAGGTGCGCAGGGTTTTATGAACGGCAAAGGTGCTGTTGGGAGTGTTGGAAAGGCTGGGTTGTTCATCCCTCAGCGATAAAACACGCTTATTTGCCTGCAGCATATGTGCTCAAGCAGAACAGACAGCTGAGTTGGTGTGGAACCATGTGGCAGGAGCACTGAACAGCGCATGAATGTACCACCACTGCCCAGGACTTCAAAAGAGGTATATAAATCTACGTCCTAGCTTGTAACCTGTGATGGCGTTTTCCTCCATAAATTTGCCCTTGCAAAGGTCTTTACATGGGTGTGCATGGGGACTAGAATCTTGAAATGCCACAAGCAATTGGGATACTTGTTAAGCACATCAGGGATTTTCATTTTGTTTGTCTCTTGCCCCTGCAGCACCTGGTCCTCAGAATCAAAGAAACTTTTGGCACACCCACAGCTCAATACAATGAAATGAAATTTAAGTAAAAAGTTTACAGTACATATGACCCTAAATTTATTTAAAATAAAGAAGTAATAGTGACCTTTATTAAGTATTTTATGAGGAATGGTATTACAGCATACATTGCAGAAGAAAATTTAATATTAATATTTAGAAAAAGCGAGCGGTTGTTTTTTTTAAAAAAAAGTAATTTTAAAAGCACTGGTTGGAAAAGTAATTTTAGAATAGACATTAATAATGCATTGTAGCTTTCTTTGGTTTCTTTGTGTCTTTGTTACATTAAAAAGTGTAAAATTAAAATGGGAATAATACATGCCTAGGATTTGCTTTAGTAAGGTTGTGATTTCACGCAGTAGGGATATGACTGAGGGCACAATCCTAACCTGCAGTTAGGCTGGCACAGTTAGGCCAGCAAAGTTTGGCCAGCACAAGGGACACCGTAAAGTAGATTTGGACCACTCTGAGAGTCAAAGAGGCCACCACACAAATGTGCGCCATCCTACCCGAGAGTGGTCCAAATGCCACTCTCTTGTATCTGACGTTCTGAGGTAAATTTCTGAGGTAAAATTCTGAGGTAAATATGAGGTAAATAAAGCAAAGTCTGGCCAGCACAAGGGACACCGTCAAATTTGTTTGGACCACTTTCGGAGTCAGAGAGGCCAGCACACAGACATGTGCCATCCTCCCTGACTCCGAGAGTGGTCCAAATGCGCTTTACAGTGTCCCTTGTGCAGCCGGACTTTGCTGGCCTAACTGTGCCGGCCTAACTCCAGGTTAGGATTGTGCCCTGAGCTCCCAATCCTATCCAGCACAGGAACAGCAGCGTGAAACACCTACCGCTATAGTCCATGCTGAATTCAAGCAGACTGGAGGTCTCCTTGGAGCCTGTATCCTTCGAACGCAACCAGTTCTGTGCTCTGGTCATGTCCGGAAGCTGTTCTGAGGATCATGGAGGCTGTTTGCGGCTTCCCTGGGCCTCAGATTGCCTTCTTAAAGGCCTAAAAGATCACTTCCAGTTTCCTGGGAAAATGAGGTGATTTAAGGCCCTCAGAAGCAGGGGCCAGAGTAGCAATGGAGTCACTGCCGCCACAGGTCCCAAGGCAAGCAGCGATCAGGCCACCCTCCCTGGGCTGAATCAGCTCTGAAATAGCATGGCAGGAGTGTCTGGCAGAGGTGTTGCTGGGGGTAGTTAGCTGGCCCAGGGGGCGGTGATTGTTGACCCGGCTGAGATGGAGTTTTGGCGGGATCCGCCACTTCTCAAAAAGCCAAAGGCATTTTGAAATTCATTTATCCATGAGTTTTGGAATCCTGGGGGGTTCCAGGAATGGTAAAGGTAAAGGTTTCCTCACGACCGAATGGTCTAGTCGTGACCGATTGTAGGGGGCGGTGCTCATCTCCGTTTCAAAGCCTGTAGAGCCGGCGTTTTGTCCGAGGACAAGCTTCCGCGGTCATGCGGCCGGCATGACTCTACGCCGTAGCGCACGGAACGCCGTTCCCTTCCCACCGAAGTGGTCCCTAGTTATCTACTTGCTTTTAGGTGCTTTTGAACTGCTAGGTTGGCAGGAGCTGGGACAAGCGACGGGAGCTCACTCCGTCGCGCAGCCTTGAACTCCCAACCTTCCAGTCGGAAAGCCCAGCAACAGCAAATTAACCCGCTGCGCCACCACGTCCAGGAATGGTACTGGTATAATGGTACCTGTATAATTCACCTGGTCAAGTATAGCTGTGTGGGCAAATGCATAGTCGCAAGGCTAGTTCCCCGTCTTTTGATACGGTCCTGCCCAGTTGTTGAGAATTTCACCATGTAGGGGTGACGATTGGTTTTTTTAAAATCAAATGTGGGTAAAAATAGCCGCCTATCCCTCTTCGTCTGGCAAAGAGATGAGGATCATTTCACCCTACGTCAACCTCAGATGTGAACTTGGTTTTTGAATAGCAGTATATAAATGCAATTGGTTGGTTGGTTGGTTGGTTGGTTGGTTGGTTGGTTGGTTGGTTGGTTGGGATGCATGGCAAAAAGATCACACTAAACTTTCCAATCATATCTCAGTCCGGAGTTTCACCGATAAAGTTAACTTCAGGCTCTGTTGGATTGTGGGGGCAGATCCCTCCCTCCCCTGCGCCCGACAGATTTCAAAACGCACTCGGTTCTTTTTTTAAATACAGCTGGAGAACAAGGCTTACCGCTTGCGAGCTGCAAAAGAAAAAAAATCCAACTTTGAAAAGCTCGGGAAAAGTCTAAATTAAATTTGGCTTTGGGATGCCATTACTTTTCTGCATTAAAATGCTCGGGAGGATTAGGAGATAAAAGACTGCAATCCAATCGAGACAGCGTGCGAGGCACTGGCAGACAGTCGGTAATCCAGCTCTCGCCTTTAATAAGCTTGTCCTGGAGGGGAGCGGGGAAAGGGAGAATAATTATTTAATTCCATTTGTGAAGCCGAGCCGAGCCGCTCTGGGGCACTGGCAGAAAAAAAGCCATCGCAGGACCTGGTCTGAGCGGCAGCCGGCCTGCCCGTAAATCAAGTGGCGTATTTTCCCCCGATGCCACGGAATGGAGCCACCGCATGAGGTCGAAATGGGGCTCTCTTGTTGCCAGCTCATTAGTCCTCAGATGAGACCATCAGAGGAGAGCCACATCCACTTATTTCCTGCAAATATGTTCAGAGTGCAATCCTAACCTGGAGTTAGGCCGGCACAGTCAGGCCAGGAAAGTTTGGCTGGCACAAGGGACACCGTGAAGTGCATTAAGACCACTCTTAGGGTACAATCCTAACCTGGATTGCTATCCTAACCTGGACCAGCAAACTTTGGCCTTCACAAGGGGCACCGTAAAGTATGCTTGGACCACTCTTGTTGTCAGAGAAGCCAGCACACAAATGTGCGCCATCCTCCCTGACTCTGAGAGAGGTCCAAACATACTTGACGGTGTCCCTTGTGCTGGCCAGACTTTGCTTTATTTACCTCATATTTACCTCAGAATTTTACCTCAGAAATTTACCTCAGATTGCCAGATACAAGGGAGTGGTGTTTGGACCACTCTCAGAGTCAGGGAGGATGGCGCACGTCTGTGTGCTGGCCTCTCTGACTCCGAGAGTGGTGCAAACATTCTTTATGGTGTCCCTTGTGCTGGCCAGACTTTGCTTTATTTACCTCATATTTACCTCAGAAATTTACCTCAGAATGCCAGATACAAGGGAGTGGCGTTTGGACCACTCTTGGAGTCAGGGAGGATGGCGCACGGCTGTGTGCCGGCCTCCCTGACTCCGAGAGTGGTCTAAACCTACTTGACGGTGGCCCTTGTGCCGGCCAAACTTTGCTGGCCTAACCATGCCGGCCTAACTCCAGGTTAGGATTGCACCCCAAATAGTGCTAAAAACACCTTCCATTGTTTTCGTTTGACAGGTGGGGCCTCTTTATCCGCAATTCAGCACCCACAAATTTGACCCACTTGACTTCCCAGATGTGACCAGAAGCGCCTTCTGGTCGCACCCAGGAGGTTTTCTGACATGCATGGAAGCCGTATGTGGCCTCTCCGGGCCTCAGAGCACCTCCAGACTGGATCTGGAAGTGCTCTGATGCCCCCCACCTGCAAATTCCATTATCCGCTGGCTGTGGTATCCGTGGCAGGTCTGGGAACAGATCTCTGTTACGCTCTAGGAACAGATTGCAAAAATGGTTTGCTTCTCCATTTTCCTAGCCCCAAGTTGCTCTCCTTCTCAGGATGGGGTGGGGACTTCACTGAGGGTGCAATCCTAACCCATTTTTCCAGCACCAGGGTAAGGAAGCAAACACTCCTTCACTTTGAGGAGGCCTCTGTGACTACTAATCCACTACAGGATGCAAGGACATGCCCTGTTGGCACAGCAAAATCAGTGCTGGAAAGTTGGTTAGGATTGTGCCCTGAGGCTCAGAGATGTCAGTGCTAGAAGTGTTAGAAAATGGAAGCGTTTTGTGCGCCCTACCCACTAGGCACTACTCCCCTTGGTCAGCCTCGTTCTCCTGGGTCCTGTTCTCTGACAATGGCCGTTTCCATGTTCTTAGGCTTTTTGCGCACAATGAAGCGCTCGTTCGTCTCAGTTTTAGGTCCCCGTGTAGTAGGCAGCATGCCGAGACCTGCTACGTGGAAATTTCGGTCCCAGAGCGGCTGAGTGAACTTCTCTCCGTCAGGTTATAGGAACAGACAAGAACATGCCAACTCAAAAGGAAAATGCGCGGCTCCAAGACGGTGTCATGTGTATGTGCAGGCACTTGTGCGCACTTCCGTTGATGGCTTAGAAAGTTTGGCCGTGGGGGGCTGAGTTCCCACGGATGAGCAGTCCAGGTGGTAGCCCGAGGTTGGCCACTGAGGCAACTTGGTCTGCTTGCAGGTCCTCCTGGCTTCAGGTGTCCTACAGAGGAAGTTGCTAATTTGGGCTGAAGCCAGTCTGGAAACTTGAGACTAGACTCAAGACTTGGGGTTAGGGCTTGAATACATAAGAACATAAGAACATAAGAAGGGCCCTGCTGGATCAGGCCAAGGGCCCATCTGTCCAGCTTCCTGTATCTCACAGCGGCCCACCACATGCCTCAGGGAGCACATAAGACAACAAGATGCCTGCATCTTGTGGCCACTCCTTTGTATCTGGCATTCTGAGGTAAATTTCTGAGGTAAAATTCTGAGGTAAATAATAACCTGCAACCCAATCTGGGCCTTAAGAACATAAGAAGAGCCCAGCTGGATCAGGCCAAGGGCCCATCTGTCCAGCTTCCTGTATCTCACAGCGGCCCACCAGTTGCCTCAGGAAGCACACAAGACAACAAGATGCTTGGATCCTGTTGCCACTCCCTTGCACATCTCTGGAAGTGGGAGCATTCCTGCACCAACTCCATCCTCCCAGTTTCCCACAGCTGGTCCCTTGAGGGTGGCAGGCCAAGGCACCCTTGACAAGCCAGCCAGCAATTCCCAGACCATTTTCTGCCCCGGTTCCATCCGGAAGAATCCCCCCCCCCCGCAGCCCCACCGAAACAGCTCCGATGCCTCGCAAAGCTCCTTTTTAATTAAAGTAAAAGGTAAAGGTTTCCCCACAACTGGATGGTCTAGTCGTGACCGACTGTAGGGGGCGGTGCTCATCTCCGTTTCAAAGCCTGTAGATCCGGCGTTTTGTCCGAAGACAAGCTTCCGTGGTCATGTGGCCAGCAGGACTGTACACTGTAGCGCACGGAACGCCGTTCCCTTCCCACCGAAGTGGTCCCTATTTATCTACTTGCATTTAGGTGCTTTCGAACTGCTAGGTTGGCAGGAGCTGGGACAAGCGACGGGAGCTCACTCCATCGCGCGGTCTCGAACTCCCAACCTTCCAGTCGGAAAGCCCAGCAGCAGCGGTTTAACCCGCTGCGCCACCACGTCCTTTAATTAAAGTAGCTGGAGGCAAATGTAACATTTCTCCCCCCCCCTGTCGGTAAATCATCCCCCCTGATCCCCTTCCTTTATCATTTTAATTAAAGTTGGCCCTTGCCGAAACTTCGAGATTGGCCCATTTATTCGTATTAAATCAGCTCGCAGAGCTCGGGGAACAGGTTTCCCATTTGGGGCGGGTGAAGGATGAGAGCACCAGGGAATAAATATTTGAGAGGGCAGCCGGCGACGCCGAGCCCGGGAGCGACGTGCTGAACCCGTGTGGTGCAGCTCCATTCATTCCGCTTGATGTATGGCGGTGCGGAGGGATCATAAAGGCCCCCCCCCCTGCCCAGCTCGGAATGGATTGGCTGCCAGGCTTGAAACAAAACATTATTTGTGGTCGGGCTTTGAGTGGCGTTGCTAAGGAATGAGACGGGGAACATGCTGCCCACTGCAATGCTTAAGAATAGCCTCTCCCTCCCCTGTATCACGGCATGAACGTTCGAAGAGAGTCACTGAGTCAGAAGGTTCCCCTTCAAGGTCATTTAGACCAGCCCCTGCCCTTTTTTTTTTCCAATTTCAAACCTTTAATGGCATATATAAATAACAACAACACATCACAATAACAGTTCCATCGAGGTTCGAGGTTCAAAGTAGGTAATAAAACTTAAAAAGAAGAAAGACAAAATCGAAATGCAAAATCAAGGGAGAGTAGTTAATTTGGAGATCTCTGATAAAAACCCAGCTACAGCGGCAGTGATTGATGGAAAATGATCACTCAACAAAACAGAGAGAGAATTAGGAAAAAGGGACAACCAGCCCCTGCCATTGCACACTGTCCACAAGTTGTTGTTGTTCAGTCGCTAAGTCGAGCCCAACTCTTCGCGACCCCCTGGACCGCAGCACGCCAGGCCTCTGTGTCCTCCACTAGCTTCCGGAGTTCGCCCAATTTCATGTCTGTCGCTTCGGTGACACTATCTCACCATCTCCTCCTCTGCCGCCCCCTTCTCCTTTGGCCTTCCATCTTTCCCAGCAGGCGGGTCTTTTCTCAAGAGTCCTCCCTTCTCATGAGGTGGCCAAAGCATTTGAGCTTCAGCTTCAGTCTTTGTCCTTCCAGCGTCCCTGAATGCAGCAGGAAATCCTCCTAGAGCAGGGGTCAGGGAACTTTTTTACCTTTTACCCCAAAATATATTTAGATACGCTGACGTTACCCCCTTGATTTGATTTTTAATACAGGTACTTACTAAAACTACCAGTGAAAGATAGGTGTCCTCTCAGGAGATGCACTGTCCTGTCTCTCTCAATGGCGCAGCAACTAGTCGACTCTACTGAAGAAGCGGGCGGACTTGGAGACGGGGCCCGGGGCATCACGCAGGGAAGCATGTTATACACAAGGGCCTGACACACTGCACTGCGTCAGGTCCTTGTACACTACAGTACTGTAACACACACAGCCGGGCATTCATATAGAACAGTGATGGCGAACCTTTTGGGCTTGGTGTGTCAAAAATTTGGAAAATTCGTAACTCAGCTCTGCTGGTGTGTCAACCCCCCCCCCCGTGCTGATCAGAGCATGGAGACACACTGCAGGGCTTGTCGCCCGAGTTTAAAGAGAGAGACAGAGGTGCAGACAGCGGGCGCGCGGAGGAACAAGTCTTGGCAGGGAATCACTTAGATTCATATGCATGCCCAGTTGCCGTCCATTACCCCCAGGAATTTCATTTTTACCCCATTTGGGGTAATTTACCCCTGTTCCCTGACCACTGTCCTAGAGCATCTCCAGCAGGTGAAAGCCGAGAGCAGCCATCTTGGAAACTGCAGATCTTATTCTTGTTATATCCTTTTGTGTGTGTTAATAGTTTGAATTTTCAAGTGAGGGGTTTTTAAAAAATTTTTTTTTCAGTTCAGTGCTTTCACATAGTATTTTGTCCTCATCTTGCTTTCTGTCAGGGGTGTTTCCTTGGTTGTACAATTGCTGCAGTCCAAGAATGCCGGTTTGTATTTCAAGAGTGTCATTTTGTTATGTCACAATGACATAATATGTCATTATTATGTTGCACTTGCTGCTTGATGATATCACTTCCTGCCACAACATCATTTCCACGTTCATGACATCACTTCCCGGTGGGTCCCAGCATGAGCGCCGTTCTGAAAAGTGGGTCCCGGTCTAAAAAGTTTGAATACCATGGCAACTAAAAATGAAAAATGAGAAAGCCTAAAACTAAAAATCTCTCTGCTTCATTTCCATGCAGAGAGGAAATAAGAAAGAGGAAACAACGCGAGTAACTGGTGCATGGTTACAAGCTCTGCAGTGTCCCTACACGGAGAGTAAGGAATGTTAGAGTGCACTGCTGAGAGTGATGTTCCTGATTCATTGTCAACCTACATAAGAACAGGTAAATGCTAATGTTTGAGTCAGCTACTAAAGAACTGTATTCTCTGAGGAAGCCCACCAAAGCAGTGGTGGAAATGTTAGCTAGTCAGTTTCAGTTTTTAACCTTTATTTCTTTAGTTTAAATTCATTTTAGCTCATTGGTTAGTAGTTTTAGCCTTTTAGGTTTAGTCTTTTTAGTCTTCAGCGTTTTAGCTGGTGATTTTAGTTTTAGCTTTGGAGGTTTCTTAGCTCTTTGGTTTTAGTCTTTCTCAGTCTTAGTTTCCCATCTACAGTGTTTAACTTCAGGGTTTAGTCCGTAGGTTCTTGTAGTGTGGCACAAGTTTAGACCACAGCACCTTAATCCGGAAAGTCTTCTAGTGTTCCACCATTGCCTCAAAACCCCGGAGTTGGTCAAACAGGAGAGAGCTGCTCATTGCCCATCAGAAAGCTGAGCTCCTGCAGTTTGCAAGGTAGCTGCTACATTCCCAGCAGAGAGCTGAGCTCCTGCAGTTTGCAAGGTAGCTGCCAAATGCCCATCAGAGAGCTGAGCTCCTGCAGTTTGCAAGGTAGCTGCCAAATGCCCATCAAAGAGCTGAGCTCCTGCGGTTTGCAAGATAGCTGCTAATTGCCCATCAAAGAGCTGAGCTCCTGCAGTTTGCAAGGTTGTGTTAGTCGAGGAAGGTGTAAGACATCTGAGCATCTTTTTTTCTAGTGCGTTTTTCCTCCTAGTCCATCAGTAAGGGGGGCTGGGGGCAGCTGAAGGCAGGGTTACATCACTGAGTTCCTCAAGCCTTGAGGCTAGTAATTAGGGCTATTTCATTACAAGAAATGGATCAAACTTTCCACAAATGAAATGCGTGTAAATAAATATTTTTTTTCCATATCACCTTTTAAAAAAAGTATTGTAAAGCTAGGTGGGTCCCAGTAGAGTGTCATTTTTAAAAAGTGGGTCCTGGTGCTAAATCGTTGGAGAACCATTGATATATGTACTCTCAAATATACCTCGGGTGTACCATTTAACCTGGTGCAGCTTGCCGTCTAACAGAGAGAACTCATTAAAGGCACAAAATAAATGGTTGGAAGATCAAAAGCACATACTGTGAGTGACAGCTGCCGGTGTCAGCATGTTTGTAGGTCCTGCTGATTAGGAGAAAAAGAGCATAAATATATGCCAGTCTGAAGGGATTTCAAAAAGCAGGCTTAAGCAAGAAAATAGTGGTTAAAACAAATTATTGTTGGGAGTGCAGAATTTACAAGCGCTGTGCTGTTAACATTACAGAGATTCCATTCAGTTAAGAACATCAGAAGAGCCCTGCTGGATCAGGCCAAAGGCCCATCTAGTCCAGTTTCTTGTGTCCAATAGTGGCCCACCAGATGCCTCAGGGAGCACACAAGGCAACAAGATGCCTGCATCCTGTGGCCACTCCCTTGTATCAGGCATTCTGAGGTAAATTTCTGAGGTAAAATTCTGAGGTAAATAATAACTTGCAACCCAATCTGGCCCTTAAGAGCATAAGAAGAGCCCCACTGGATCAGGCCAAAGGCCCATCTAGTCCAGCTTCCTGTGTCCCATAGTGGCCCACCAGAGCACACAAATCCAGATTCTGTTCTCTCTGCCTGGCATCTGCCATTCAGAGACAGCCTACTTCTAAAACCAGGAGGTGGCAAATACCCATCATGGTTTGTCGCCTGTGATAGGCTTTTTCTCCATCAACTCTGTCCAGTTCCCTTTTAAAGGCGCCTAAGCCAGGTGCCATCTTCACATCCTGTGGCAAGGAGCTCCACAGACTTAGTTCAGTGGTGTCATCTAAATGATTTAATAACAGGTACTCACTTTTGATTGGCATGTGTCGGGACCCGCCCACCGGAAGTGACGTCATAAGCCAGAAGTGATGTCGTGGCAGGAAGTGACATGAAAAAAGCCCTTTTTGAGGCCTCAGATGATTTTAAACTGACCCAACCGTTGCAACAGTATTCCACAGCACCCCCAGAACATGTGAAGGAGGCCTGGCATCATGTTAAAACCCCAGAGCAACTCATTTTTCAGTGGCAAGGCAAGGAAAGGCTCCACTCGCTGCCTGCCTGCCTGGCTCTGAGAACATGCAGGCAACTCAAACATGCAGGAAATTCAAACGTTGCAGAGGGCGGAGTTGAGAGTGGGCGGGCGAATGGGTGGGGCCAGCTGTAATCCTAGAAACCGGTACTCGCGTACCCCCGCGTACCCCCTGCATGACATCACTGACTTAGTTACAAACTTTGGGTTTTGGTTTGACGGGGTGGCAGTTCAGCTATAATATTCAGACTTCAGGAAACAAATAGTGGAGGGAAAAAGAAAACCACAACTTCTTACGGCGTAGTCACATCGTGATAGGAATTGTGTAGAACCATTCCTGTAAACATCGTAACGGTGGCTTCGGTTGGCCCAAGATCATTTCAGGCAGTGTGCCCAATCCTGCCCTGCTTGAACCCAGCAGCAGGACAACTTCTACCATGAAGGAGATATGCTATAAACTCCCAGGATTCAAAAGAAAGAGGGGAATAACAATTGTGGTGGAGATAAGAGTAGGGGGGGGTACAGTGGGGGTGAGCTCTAGCTCACCACTACCCCCATCCACACTTCCTCTGATATGTCTTCCTGCAATATTTCTTCACACAGCACATTGTTAATCTGTGGAACTCCTTGCCACAGGAATGCCAGATGCAGGGGAGTGGCAATGAGATGCAGGTTGTCTTCTGTGTTCCCTGAGGCATTTGGTGGGCCACTTTGAGATACAGGAAGCTGGACCAGATGGGCCTTTAGTCTGATCCAGTGGGGCTCTTCTTACGTCCTTATAAAGTGGTGAAGGCCTGAATTCCTTGAAAACTGGCCCAAACTGGCTTAACTAACAATCACACATGATAAACCTCAGGCAGTTGATAGTCTGAGAAGTTTAAGAAGCATTTAAATTCTTTTGCTTACCTTGAACATTGAACTTGCATTTTAATCCGGTGGATTCTCAAGTGGAATCTTGCAAGCCACAATATCAAATAATTTTTTTTTTCAAACGCCTGGCAATTAATTACAAAGTGTGAAAAAAAATTATTTTATATTAATCGGGACGCAAAAGGAGCTCAGCCAACATTTTTTTTTGCGAGCTGCACATGATGTATCAGAAACCTGCATGTGGCTTGCAAGCCACAGTTTGGCCACCACTGCTCTAGAATCTAACCATTCAAAGAACCGGCCATAAATCTTCCTTTTTTCCTAGCTCACTTAAAGAGCCCTTTCAAGGAAACCCGCAGGAACTTTGCTTCTGGTGAACAAGACCCCGATTGCCAGAAAGTTGCCAAGTTCCAGCGACTTAACGCAGCCATTGATTGATGCCTTCGTTTCCTACTTAGCGAGTCATTTTAATTAACAGGACGCCCTGCCGCTTGCGTGTGTCAGCACTCCTTCCCGACTCCCACATGTGTACCTTCTACACAACAGTACAAGGGTGGTAATTGGGGGCCGGCTCAGAGTGATTGCAGTTGATTTAGTAGTAAAGCAGACCAGTTAGGGAAAGTGCTTTATGGAGCCGTAAAGAGGGTTTTAAAAGCATTTTATTGGGTTTGGCCCAAGCGGTGGGAGTTTTGCACAAATGATCCTCACTGCAGGGCTCAAAGTCATGTGGACAACTGGCAGAAGATTTAGTCGAGAGGGTTATTGCCTCCGTTTGCCTGAAGATAAGAGCTGAAGATCTGAAGGTCGCCAGTTCGGGACAGCCGGAAGTCTCTGTGAGCGGCAGACTTCGTTAATTGCGGCTGATTAACAGCTGAGCCTCGGCTGCCTTGTGTGAGGGGGAGTTGTGCCAAAGTTCAGCTGCTTCTCTGGTGGGAGCAGGGAAGCCATTTATCAGCCAGCAAGAAGACAAACGGGTGGCCAGAAAGAAGGACTAAATCCAGAAAGATCCATCTGTATGTGTGTAGTCCTTGAAAGATAGAACATTTCTGTATAAATTGTAAAAACCTTTGGGTTTCTGAATAAAGTCTGCCCATGTAAACCGCCTTGAGTTATAGTCACTAGAGAAATCTGGTGACCTAAGAAAGGCGGTATATAAATCCAAGTATTATTATTATTATTAGGAGGGAGCTGGAGCTCGGGGGGAGCAGCTCTGGTCTTTCCCAGTCCCACCTAAAGACCTTGCCGGAATGGAACTTTGGGGCCTGAGCGCACAAGACAACAAGACAACAAGGGTCCTGTTGCCACTCCCTTGCATCTGGCTTTCAGAGGTAGCCTCTGGTCACGTGTGGTGGGCCTTTCCGCCACCCACCTGCCCAATCTCCCTCTAAAGGTATCAAAAGTCCAGGTGCCATCACAACATCTGGTGGCAAGGAGTTCCACCGATGAGCGGCACACTGCATCAATACAGATTTCCGGTGGTCTGTTCTGGTGCGACCTTCCCCCAAGCCTATTTCGGTGGATGTGGTTCTGGTGCTGGGCGAGAAGGAAAAGAACAGCCCTACAGCCGCAAGCCTGGCATAACTTTAGCAGGGATACAGGGGCCCAGCAGAAAGCACACAGGACTGGCTCTTCAGGGTCACCTGATTCCCTGAACCAGGGCCTCCTGGCTCGTTTTCCTGTTCCTCCCTGGCCCTCAGAATACCCTCTGCGCACAACCAGAGCAGAGCTTGGAGGGTGTAGCCTATGCACTCAAGGTCAGGAGGGCCAGAGGCTCACTACACTGGGGATTAGTGGCTTGCTGTGGGTCAGATAGAGGCTCTTGGGGGGCAGCATCTGCCCCCTGGGCTGGGGTTTGGAGACCCCTGCTTTCGAGAGACTGAGCTCAAGGTGGGGAGAGGGAGAGTGTGTGCGTTCATCTTATGTGCCTTGGACCATTTTATGTGCCTTGAACATTTTATGTGCCTTGAACATTTTATGTGCCTTGAACCCCCTATTTAGTGTGGCACAAGTTTAGACCACAGCACCTTGATCCGGAAAGTCTTCTAGTGTTCCACCATTGCCTCAAACCCCGGAGCTGGTCAAACAGGAGAGAGCTGCTCATTGCCCATCAGAGAGCTGAGCTCCTGCAGTTTGCAAGGTAGCTGCTAAATTCCCATCAGAGAGCTGAGCTCCTGCAGCTTGCAAGGTAGCTGCCAAATGCCCATCAGAGAGCTGAGCTCCTGCAGTTTGCAAGGTAGCTGCTAAATTCCCAGCAGAGAGCTGAGCTCCTGCAGTTTGCAAGGTAGCTGCTAATTGCCCATCAAAGAGCTGAGCTCCTGCAGTTTGCAAGGTTGTGTTAGTCGAGGAAGGTGTAAGACATTTGAGCATCTTTTTTTTCTAGTGCGTTTTTCCTCCTAGTCCATCAGTAAGGGGGACTGGGGGCAGCTGAAGGCAGGGTTACATCACTAAGCTCCTCAAGCCTTGAGGCTAGTAATTAGGGCTATTTCATTACAAGAAATGGATCCACGGCAAATTCAGTCTGGAGGTGGGGTCCGAATTCAGCAAAGCAAACTTCTCCAGAACATTGGGAAGGGGCCAGGCGCCGGCTGACTCCATGCGCGCGGCACAGCTGCCACCTCCTCTTGGCTGTCGGAACGTTAACAGGTAGCGACAGCGACGAACGGATCCGCGTGGCCAAAATACTGTTTGCAAACGCGGCTGTCAGCTGCTGTCCTCCTCAGCGGCCTAGAGCCGTCCCTAAAGAAGAGGAGCCGGAATAATTGATGAGCGCTGTCAGGAGGGATTTGTACCAGGCTGCAACAATGAACCAGCCTTAAGAGGGACACGTTATTTATTAAAAACCAGCCCTTTCCCACCGCCTCCCGCCCTCCATGCGCTTCCATGCGCTTCCTCTATGCGCTTCCATGCGCTTCCTCTATGCGCTTCCATGCGGACGGCCACCTGCACCCACACCGGACTGAATCGAGCTGCAACAGATGCAGCGACTCCCCGATGCGATGGCAAGAACAGAGGCAGGCGGACGGGGTGCGTTTTTTTGTCCATGTTCCCAGTGGTGTCATCTAAATGATTTAAGAACAGGTACTCACTTTTGATTGGCACATGTTGGGACCCGCCCACCGGAAGTGCCGTTCATAAGCCGGAAGTGATGTCGTGGCAGGAAGTGACATGAAAAAAGCCCTTTTTGAGGCCTCAGACGATTTTAAACTGACCCAACAGTTGCAACAGTATTCCACAGCACCCCCAGAACATGTGAAGGAGGCCTGGCATCATGTTAAAGTGACCCAACAGTTCCAAAACCCCAGAGCAGCTCATTTTTCAGTGGCAAGGCAAGGCAAGGCTCCGCTCGCTCCGCTCCGCTCCGCCGGCATCCCCCTCTTGCCTTCTACATGGGCATCTCTGCACCTAACACACATTTGCAGCTTAAGTATACACATACAGGGGGTACTCATGTTAAACGTTGTTGTGTCACCACCGCCCTCCTCACAAGCCCCAAATCTCACAGCATGTAACACAGGTACAACTTTCGCTGGTCTCAGATATGGGGTGAGGGCTGCACTCTTTCTGCGAAGCACGGCTCGCCTCTGGGCGTCCCACGCCGCCTCCTGCTTGACTGGCGTGGTCCCAGGAATCACCCGCTGCGTGCTGTCGGTCATCCTCTTCCTGCGCCTTTTCCAGGTTGGGACCCGCGCTCTCACGGAGCCTTGCCATCGCTCGCTCCTCTGCATCACCGCTCTCGAGCCGATGCATGTTGGTTGCCATGTGCGCCTCCCATCGGCTTGGCCCCTGCTCGCTGCACGGCTCTCTCCTTGCTCATGCAGCCATACACAGAAGCTCATCACAGCCCTAGATGCCAAGCATCCCCAGATGAGAAAACTTTTGCCTGGAAACTGACAACGCTGAATACATTTCTTATCTACACTAAGACTGTGTGTTGTGCATTCCTTTGCTGGAGCAGAAGAAGCCTTGCTGTTATCTTGGGAAGGCAGTTTCCTCTGTGCAACCGAGCTGTAACTCTGCTGAACATGCCAGGTGTTGGTGTGAGAGCCCTTCACTTTTGGGGTCCTCTCCAATGCCACCTGGGCATAAGTCTTGGGGAGACGCGACATGCCTGCCTGCCTGGCTCTGAGAACGTGCAGGCAACTCAAATGTGCAGGAAATTCAAACGTTGCAGGGGGCGGAGTCGGCGAGTGGGCGGGCGAATGGGCGGCGCCAGCCGTAATCCTAGGAACCGGTACTCGTGTACCCCCTGCATGACATCACTGCATGTTCCGTATTGCGTATGCCAGTGATTCCCAACCTGGGGGTCGGCACCCCCAAGGGGAGTTGCAAACCAATTATCAGGATGTTGCAAAGAGCTTGGGGCCGCCACCTTTAAAAGCTGGGCACCACCGTCTGGGGATCAGATTCAGACTCAGAATACCTTTATTGGCATACAACAGGGAGGTACAACGTATTTACATAACGTACAAGAGCAATGCACACAAGACATCATTTAAAAGAAAATTAGCTCTCCGCGGTAGACTCACGACTAATGTTAGTCTGCACAATGATGTTTAGAAAGGCTGCTACCTGCTTTAACAGTTCTGGGTCTGACGTAGCCAGGATAATTTTTATCCACTCCCCTCCCGCTATCTGTTGCCTCCTCGATTGAATTGGGTCTAGTAGGTTTTTCCTGGCCTCAGCGTGAAGAGGGCAGTGGAAGAGGAGGTGGGCCACAGATTCAATCACCCCCAAAGAGCAAGGGCAGGTCCTGCCAGTGTATGGTATCCCTCTAAACCTGCCCCACAAGACTGCAGATGGTATAACATTGCAGCGGGCGAGCGAAAAAGCTCTTCTTTCATTCGGTTTAGTTAGCAAGGACAAGTAATTCGGGATTTTCCCTACTACAATGGGGATTTGCCAGTTCAAAGGCAAGCAGGCTCTATTAGCCGAGCTCAAAAGCTCTTGGGATTGGATATCTAGGAACCTTCGCTTGATGATGCGAAAGGCCTCTAGTTGGGGCACTGCACCCAATAGGTCCAACCCAATACCTATCTGTTTGATTTTGGTTTCCCAAACACCGCCAGAGGAGAAGGTATCCTTCCTAAACTGATGGAGAAGGCTGTTCGAATCATTATTAAAATAAACTTTCAGCCAAAATTTGGTCGCTCTTAGCCAGGATCTTCGTTTTGGCCAGGGAAGAGGCTTCCCCTTTCAACTGCCACATCCTCAGTGCTTGTGGCTGCGAGGGAAATTAGCCTTGCTATGGGCTCATTGTGGTGTGCGCGCATGCGTGTGATGAAGTTCCTCCTGGGTCTCTTTCCGAGCGGGCACGACGCACCTTCCATGTGCATGCCTAGGTTAGACTCAGCACATGGGGAGGAGGAACTTAAATATTCGGGCTAAAATTCGGCTTTTTCCACCTTGATCTGCAACGGCGCATCAAAGCTCAAGCATCACTTAGAGACAAAGCATTCAGAACGTTCTCAAAAGGAGGTGGGGTCAGTGATGTCATGCAGGGGGTACGCGGGGGTACGCGAGTACCGGTTTCTAGGATTACAGCTGGCCCCGCCCATTCGCCCGCCCACTAGTCGACTCCGCCCTCTGCAACGTTTGAATTTCCTGCATGTTTGAGTTGCCTGCATGTTCTCAGAGCCAGGCAGGCAGGCAGGCAGCGAGCAGAGCCTTTCCTTGCCACTGAAAAATGAGTTGCTCTGGGGTTTTAACATGATGCCAGGCCTCCTTAACATGTTCTGGGGGTGCTGTGGAATACTGTTGCAACTGTTGGGTCAGTTTACAATCATCTGAGGCCTCAAAAAGGGCTTTTTCCATGTCACTTCCTGCCACGACATCACTTCTGGCTTATGACGTCACTTCCGGTGGGCAGGTCCCGACACGTGCCAATCAAAAGTGAGTACCTGTTCTTAAATCATTTAGATGACACCACTGGGTGGGGTTCTTTTGACTTTTCAAGGAAAGTGTGATTTGTTAAAAACAGTGACTTCACTTCCTATTTAATGACCACTTCTGGCCCTAGGACTTGGGGGTGTGTCCCTGGACCCCCTGCAGGTACCAAACTATGGAGATATTGAAATCCACTGATGGGCCCTCATAAGACCTTCTGGTCATGTGGTTCTGCACACAAAGCAGGACGCCTGGAAATAGTTGGGGGGGGGTTTACAGGATGACAGCACTCCCCACTGCTTCCAGGAAGCCCATTTTGGATCGTTCGGAAGGAGGGATGGGTAGGAGGGCCCAAAGTAAAGCTTCTCTGCTTGCCCCACTGACCTCTACGCCATTGAGATTCTGGCTGCAGTAGCAGGTGATATGCTTGCTGTGCTGGTGTCAGGACCCCCAGAGCGATATGATGCCATTGGCCACATTGGCTTAAGGCCAGCCTTGGTCTTGGGTACCAGACACCTTAGCTATGCCCCTGAACCTTACCACTGTAGCACCTCAATCACACTGGTGGTCTTCCCAGCCCTTCCAGTCACACCTCTGTTTCAGGGGGGACCATCTCCCTCTTCCAGCTGATTCCAGATGGAATATTTCAATTTTTTTTTTAAATGCCACATGAAAGGTTTTAATTAACTACAAATCAAGGAAGAGATTCGGGGCACTGTAATTTAATTCAGCCCCTTTTGATGCTGCATCCGATGCCTGCCTTCCTAGCGAGGACGTAGCATGCAAATCAGTTGCTCCAGTTTTCCGCCTCCGAGCTTCACAAAGGGATGAGAACTTTTCATGCCAAAAACCCGTGGAGAGAACAAACAGGCGTCTCTCCTCCGCGGAGAGGGGTTCGTACTCAGGCTCTTCAGACGATGAACGCGGGCACCACTTTCTGCGGTAGCCCAGTCCTCTCTCCCTCTGGACGCTTTTGTTGTCGAAAGGCACTTTGTAGGTTGTGTTTTTAGGAGTTTCTCATCCTTCTGGATCAGGCCATGTTCTTCCAAAGCTGCACAGTGGCACAGTTCGAAACCAATCTCCATGATAGAGTCAGCCTTAGGAACTGCAGGGCTCAATGCAATAGACTTTTCTGGGGGGGGGCAAACCCTGTGGGGCCCCCTCCTCAAATCAAATCAAAGACCTTTAATGGCATTTAAAAAATGTTGTTGCTGTTCAGTCGCCAAGTAGTGTCCGACTCTTCGCGACCCCCTGGACCGCAGCACGCCAGGCCTCCCTGCCCTCCGCTAGCTTCCTGAGTTCGCCCGATTTCATGCTTGTTGCTTTGGTGACACTATCTACCCGTCTTATCCTCTGCCGCCCCCTTCTCCTTCTGCCTTCCATCTTTCCCAGCATGAGGGTCTTTTCTAAGGAGTCCTCTCTTCTCATGAGGTGGCCAAAGCATTTGAGCTTCAGTATTTCCTTCAAAGGAGCAATCGGGCTTGACTTCCTGTAGGACTGCCCAATTGGATCTCCTTGCAGTCCAGGGGACTCTCAAGAGTCTTCTCCAACACCATAACTCGAAAGCATCTGCTCTTCGGCACTCCGCCTTCCTTATGGTCCGGCTCTCACAGCCACACATGACTAATAAAAAACAATATAGATAAAAGATTAAAAAGGTAAAGGTTTCCCTACGACCGAAAGGTCTAGTCGTGACCGACTGTAGGGGGCGGTGCTCATCTCCGTTTCAAAGCCTGTAGAGCCGGTGTTTTTGTCCGATCATGTGGCCAGCATGACTCTACGCCGTAGCGCACGGAACGCCGTTCCCTTCCCACCGAAGCGGTCCCTATTTATCTACTTGCATTTTTTGCGTGCTTTCGAACTGCTAGGTGGGCAGGAGCTGGGACAAGCAACGGGAGCTCACTCCGTCACGCAGTCTCGAACTCCCAACCTTGTGGTTGAAAGCCCAGCAACAGTGGATTAACTCGCTGCGCCACCGCGTCCCTTAGATAAAAGATTACACTACAGTAAAATAATAGTTGCCAACACACATCTATAGAACTCAGCCAAACCATTAGGGAGGAATTCATAAATCTGGAGCTAGAACCTGGGGAATCTGGATTTAATGCAGATAATTTACGGCGCCTTTGCGTGATTTAAATTAATATACTTGGCTACCTTCTTGGTTAAGTCCTTATCCACTATAATAATAATACTCCTATCATCATCATCATCATCATCATTATCATCATCATTGACCACTTTCGTCCACCTGTTCAGGACTCAGCTATTTCAGAATTATTCACCCCAGCATGAGAGAACAGATTGACCACCAGGAGGAAACTATGCAGATTTACTGACCCCTCAAAAGTCACAGGTCTTCCTCAATCAGTCCGAACAGACAAGAGGAAAAAAAAGGAGAGGGGCTTTCATCTCCAGGGTTGACGCTTTGCCTTGCAAGTCTTTCTTTGAATTTTCCAACACCGTCTTACCATCAGGGGTGATTCTCCTTCCACAGCTCTGCACAGCAGAGCCCCCAGCTCTGCACATTTTTATATACAGCAAGGTTCCTTTCAAAAACCTCATTCAATAAACACACGGAAAACACTTCTCCCAGAACAAAAACAGCATAATCAATTCTTTAATTGCATTCTGGGAGAAATTAGCCTGCTTCGTTTCTCCGGCAGCAGCTGTGATTGACAATAAAGCGCTAGTTTAGATGATTGCCTTTGCCATTTTCAAAAAAAGAAAAAAAGAGAGAGAGAGAGCGAGCAAAAAATGGGCTAGATTGCCGTCATGATTTGTTCAAAAACAACACAGTGTTCTCACTATCCATAATAATTGTGCATCAGGCTGCTAAACAGTCGTAGAAAATATCTTCCGATCAATATCAAGTACAATATGTAAGTACTATCATTTTTTTTATGCTGCAAACTAAAAAATATAAGAACATAAGAAGAGCCCTGCTGGATCAGGCCAAAGGCCCATCTAGTCCAGCTTCCTGTATCTCACAGCGGCCCACCAGGTGCCCCAGAGAGGCACGAGACCACAAGAAGCCTGCATCCTGTTGCCACTCCCTTGCACCCGGTACTCTGAAGTAGCCTACTACTAATGTAAGGAGGTTGCACAACCCATCATGGCCTGTAGCCCACGATGGACTTTTCTTCCAGAAACTGGTCCAATCCCCTTTTAAAGGCATCTAGGCCAGATGCCATCACCACCTCCTGTGGCAAAGGGTTCCACAGATTAATGACCCGGTAGGTAAACAAGTATTTCCTTTTATCTATTTTAAATCTCCCAACACTCAGTTTTAGCGGATGTCCCCTGGTTCTGGTGTTGTGAGAGAGGGAAAAATAACATCCCTCTATCGACTCTATCCCTTCTGTGCATAATTTTGTATGTCTCAGGCTTGAATATATTCAAGCCTGTAGGACCAAGCGTGCACGCGCGCATGCGTGCGCGCGCATGCACACACACACACTGATGCCTAAAACAGCAGCAACATAAAACTGGAACCTCTGGATATCACATGAACCAGCTTGTGTTGGCCCTGCGCTGTCGCAAACATTCCATAAAGCACATTCGCATCAGCGCAAGTGGTGCGGGGCCAATGTAGGCAGCAGTGTTGGCCCTGTTGCACCAAAAACGGGCCAAAAAAGCCTCAGAATGGCCATTGGATCCAGGGATGCTGTGTGCTTCCTTAGGCATCTGGTGGGCCACTGTGAGATACTGTTGCCGCTGTTTTTTTTTTTTTCTGGCCACAGTATCTCAGACGATGTGAGAGCACCATCCATCCTCACAGTGCTGAGGACCAGCACCAACTCGCGCTGACCCAGTGTCCACAATCCTTGCTCTCTGAGTGCCATAAACATGCTTCACGGCTAGAGCGTGTTTTTTTTTTTCATGACTCCCCCCCCCCATTTATTGATTACAATAGCAAATTGCGGCGTTAGGTGTTTTTATTCCACATTCTCGTTCCCAGTTCTCATTTTTGTTCATTTTAAAAGCAGATGTATCATCATACAGGTGATACAGCGTCGGCAGCCACAGGATTATTGCTAATTGGAAAAGTCATCTATTTTAATTTCTGGAATCAAAATCTTCCACACCAAAATGCGATGTGTTGTTTTTATCCAAACATTTTTTGGATTAAAAAAATGGCTGTTGCTGATGGCGTTCTCCATTCTTTTAGATTGTGAGCCCTTTTGGGACAGGGAGCCATTGAACTTAATGTTATTATTTGCCTGTAATATAAACTGCTTTGTGAACTTTGTGTTGAAAAGCGGTATATAAATACTAGTGATTGATTGATTGATTTTCTTTGTGAACTTTGTGTTGAAAAGTGGTATATAAATACTAGTGATTGATTGATTGATTGATTGATTGATTTTAACCCCCAAGTCTGCTTGGTGATGTCACTTCCTGCCACAACACTTCCAAGTTAATGACATCACTTCTGGTGGGTCCCAACGTGAGAGCCATTCTAAGAAGTGGGCCCCAGTCTAAAAAGTTTGAATACCACTGGGATAGTAGATAGTTGATACAGGTATTATTGTCTCAGCAGATGTAGCCACAGTATTCTTTCTCGTTGGAAAAGTCATCTGTTTTAATTTCTGGAAAATATCTTCAACACCAAAATTGCAGTGCGTTGTGTTTTTATTCCAATATTGTAACCCCACAAAAGGCAGTGGCTTGGGTTCTCATGCAGTGTTCGGCAAAAAGGAACCGCACCTATTTGTGGCACATTTCCGACACCCAAAGCCGGTGGTTCAAGCATGCCGCCAGCAATGAGGTTCTTCAGGATCAGGCCCTTAATTATTGTATTGGAAAAGGCAGGAGCCACCCCGAGGATAGGGAGTGGTATCAGCAAAGGCCCCTTGTCCCAGATAAACCAGGGATTATAGGGTTAATCCCAGAAGATATTTGCAAGCCTGGCACATGTGCAGATGGGCGTGGCTGATGAATTAAAGCCTGCCCACGGATTGGTTGGGATATAGGACCCATAGTATAAAGCTGGAGACAGCAGAGGGAGAAGGGATCTGGGATGGGACCTGGGAAGGTCCTGGAGGAGGGCACCAGGTGGGTGCTGTTTGGCTTGCTAAAGGGAGGGTGGATTAGCAGCAGGTAGGTGCTGGAGGAGAAGCACCAGGCAGGTGCTGGATGGACGGATTCCTGGGATCTGGGATGGGAGCTGGGAAGGTGCTAGTAAGGGAAGCTGCGTAGGTACTGGAGGATGGTACCTTGGTAAGGAGCTTGGTAGGTGCTGGAGGATGGTACCTGGGATGCATTGCTGGACTGATGGAGTGCTGCCTGAAGGACTGAGGAACTGGCTAGAGGAAGGACTGCCTAAGGTAAGCTGACTGTGGGAAACAGTTGTTTGGCTGCCACACCCCTGGAGCCACCAGTGGAGGAGGCAGTTGTAGCTGGGACAAGCTGACTGCCTATTGTTTGGTGGTGGGGTTTGTTGGTGTAAGGGTAGTTCAGAGCTAAGCCAGTGATGAGGGCAGCCTGGAGGAGGCTGACCAGCCAGTGATCCCAAACAAAAGCTGCTGGAAGAGAGGAGGCCCAGTGGGTGACTGACCCCCTCCTCCCTCTTGCCTATCTCTGAGGCTGCTCTGTGGGGAAACTAGTTAGCCTAATGTGGACATTGAGGTCCTTGGGGAGGCCTGGCAGGGAATTTGGCGGAACCTAACTTTGCAGTTCTCTGTTGCAGGACGGGATTTGGCGGAACAACTATCCACGGAATTTGGTATCGGTGTGGGTTGTCTTGAATTGTAACGGATTCCAAGGGCCCACTGTCTTTGTTGGAGCTCAACAGGAGCCTCAGATAGCACATGGTGTTAGCCCACAGCCTGGCACCAACCACGTCATCATGGGGCATCTCAAGTTGTCAGCCCCCCCGTCTCCCCCCACCCTGTCTCTGTTGAGGTCCTGATTTGAGAGCTCTTGTTCCTTCTTGATTTTCCCCACTTCTAATAAACAGGCTAATTGGCAGCTCCTTCCTGAGATCTGCCTGGCGTACGGCACCACTACGAGAGCCCTTCATTGGTATTCGGAGGGAAGAAGCGTTCACTAAGGCAGGCTCAAGGCCTCTGCTTCGGCGTTCAGAGGGAGAGACTTAAAGAGCTTCGGGCGCAAAGTCGGCGGGGCGGTTTGAACTTGCGCCAGGGTTCTTTGGGAGGCTGCTGAACACTCCTGATAGGGCGTCCTGGGATTTCTGGGCTTACCGTAGAGGAAGGCGCGAGGCCGTCGGAGACATGTCTTGTCAAACAGGATCTTCCTCTTGTCAAAAGTTGGACCTGGAAACAAAGGTTAGCAGGGGAGATGAAGGAAGTCAGGCCTGTGTTGTATCCCCAGGACGAAGTCTCTGTCTACTGCTGCTTCCCCATTCAAAAGTCCTCTGATTTCTCCCAGGCCAACTTTGTTGAATCTCTGGCTTGGGATTATGGGGCGCACGTCTTCATTCGTCCAATGTTAGGGATTTATACCCCAATTTCTCATCCAAAAAAGCCTCAAGGAAGTGGCAGTTTAACAGAGGAGACTCTTTCCTAGCCAAAATGAAGCTTCCAAGATGGCGGGACCCAGCTTTTCAAGATGGCTGCCCCAAGCTCTTTGCAACCCTCTGAAGATTGGTTCGTTGACCCCCCTTGGGGGTCCTGACCCCCAGGTTGGGAACCACTTTCTACCTCCAAAGCAAATCAAACTCTGTGCACCCCTGCATTAAATGTGTACCCCTGCATTTGGCATCAATCAATTCAACTGTTAATGCTGCTCTTCCAATATCTCTTTGGGTGAAATCCAAAGTTTCAGATAGGGGTCTGGGAATGGCGTACGCCCCTCTTATAGGCCCTGCATACATCTTTGGGCCCATATAACGTCATGGGCTCGGGCCCTGTAAGTGCTCAAATGTGGTGCCACCCCTTTCAGTGTTTGAAACACGTCTGCTCTCCTGATAAGCTGGTTTTCCCAGTAGCAATGTATGGCTGTGAGAGCTGGACCATAAGGAAGGCAGAGCGCCGAAGAATAGATGCTTTTGAATTATGGTGTTGGAGAAGACTCTTGAGAGTCCCCTGGACTGCAAGGAGATCCAATCGGTCAGTCCTACAGGAAGTCAAGCCTGATTGCTCCCTGGAAAGACAAATCCTGAAGCTGAAGCTCCACTTTGGCCACCTCATGAGAAGAGAGGACTCTTTAGAAAAGACCCTCATGCTGGGAAAGATGGAAGGCCAAAGGAGAAGGGGGCGGCAGAGGAGGAGATGGTGAGACAGTGTCACCGAAGCGATGAACATGAAATTGGGCGAACTCCGGAAGCTAGTGGAGGGCAGGGAGGCCTGGCATGCTGTGGTCCATGGGGTCGCGAAGAGTCGGACATGACTTAGCGACTGAACAACAAAGAGAGGAACACAGCACCCCCTCCTTTCTATGGAAGACCCCCAATTTAAGGGAGAGAACATCCAACAGGTTCTCCCATTCAAATGTGCAAAGCACATTTCCATGCAGCTTGTGGAGCAGCTGATGAGCCGAAGGGAGACGCACACGATAAACGCAATCATTCCTCTGGTGTTGGATAATGAATTGTGTGTTCAGCACCCGAAGCAGGTGAAAAGCCAACAAGGTGTCGCCACTTGCTTCCTCGATTCCTTTCTCCAGAGGGGGTGGGGTGGGGAAAGGTTGAGTGCCATTCACTGTAATTCGTTTTTTCAAACGGATCACTTAATTAAGTGAACTTTATGAAAACTCCCCCCAGGGGCAAGGTTGGGGTGATTTGCACACAGATCTCCTTTTGAAGGTCACCAAGCAAATTCAAATTCATCCGTGGGCTTGCTTAATAGCTCTCATCTTCCCTGTTCTTCCCGGTGCCGTTTTGTGGAGTGTGTGTGCAAAACTGAGGAATTGGAGAGATCTGCTGTCAAAAAGGAAGACTGCAGATTGATTGATTGATTGATTGATTGATTGATTGATTGATTGATTGATTGA
>JAJKFI010000127.1:536602-549555 GCA_029204185.1 Lerista edwardsae | reverse complement strand
ATTTCATGAGACCTTGCGAGATTTGGATGCCACCGTCTTGGATTTCACCAGATCTTGCGAGATTTGGGTGTCACCATCTTGGATTTCACGAGACCTTGCGAGATTTGGGTGCCACCATCTTGGATTTCACCAGATCTTGCGAGATTTGGGTGTCACCATCTTGGATTTCATGAGAACTTGTGAGATTTGGGCACCGTGATCTTGGATCTCATGAGATCACCCCTTATTTGGGTGCCACTAGCTTGGAGCTCACGGCGTCTATTGAAATTTGGGCGCCACCATCTTGGATTTCACGAGAACCTGCGAGATTTGGGTGCCACCATCTTGCATCTCACACGATCCAAGATGGCGGCGCTCAGCGGGGCTGGGAAGGCTGTGAGGGCCTTGGCAAGCTTGGGAGCCACAGGCGTAGCCTCTTAGTCTTCTGTAGGTCAAATATAACAAGCTCGTTTCACCGTTCCTCATCGGACTTGCTTTGCTGCATGGCTCGGGTGTGGATGAGCGTCTACCCGCCAGTCTCCCGAGCTTTGCTCTGCAGTGCTCCTATAACCCTCTGAGTCAATTAAACTGCTGCCCGTTTCTTACTATCCAGCAATAAACAAAGGCCATACATCTCCATTAAGGCATGATACATAGCCATTAAACTTGCTTTCAGCCACTGCAGTTCAATTACTGCCAGCATTTAAGCTGCTGGCTCCAGACTTTTTTTTTCCCTCCAACCCCAAGAACATCCAAATAAGCTGTCTGCATATGTTATTCTTCGCCGCTGTGATTATGGACTACGGGGAGAGGGGAACAGGCTTGTACCAGCTAGGCAGACCCTTCCCACACCATGCCTCTTAGCTTCCGGGCTTGGGGAGGGGGGCAGGTTCCAAATCTCCATGCCTTGCCTACTGGGTGCTTCGTAAATAGGGAGGAGCTACCCAGAGTCATGGGACGTGGTGGTGCAGCGAGTTAATCCGCTGCTGCTGGGCTTTCCGACTGGAAGGTTGGGAGTTCAAGACGGCGCGACGGAGTGAGCTCCCGTCGCTTGTCCCAGCTCCTGCCAACCTAGCAGTTCGAAAGCACATAAAAAATGCAAGTAGATAAATAGGGACCACTTCGGTGGGAAGGGAACGGCATTCCGTGCGCTACGGCGTAGAGTCGTGCCGGCCACATGACCACAGAAGCTTGTCCTCGGACAAAATGCTGGCTCTACCGGCTTAGAAACGGAGATGAGCACTGCCCCCTACAGTCGGTCACGACTAGACCATTCGGTCTTGGGGAAGCATTCACCTTTTAGCCAGAGTCATGGCTCTATTTCTTCCTGCCCCAGCAGGAAAGGAGTCTACTGCTGTTGGAATCTTCCTCCAATTTACTCCCAGCAAGTTGGAAAAGGATTGGACCTCCCCCCCCCCTTGGAGTGTCAGGCTGGAGAGATAGATGGGCTAGGGCAGAGGTGTGAAACATAAGGCTGGATTCAGCCCCTCCCCCCATCTCTAAATTGGTGGTTCCCAAACCTTTTAGCACCAGGACCCACTTTTTAAAAACAACTCTCCATTGGGACCCTCCTAGGTTTTAAAAAGGAGATCTATAAGGAAATAATATATGTTTATAGGTAATAATAACCAGGAAAAAAAGAATCTCAAAATGTTTATCTCCCTCTCTTGACACACCCTTGCAAACTGCAGGAGCTGAGCTCTTCGCAGGGCTGTGAGCAGTTTGGGAACCTTGCAAACTGCTGGAGCTGAGCTCTTTTGCAGGGTTAGCAGCAGCTACGGTATCGGATCACTGAACAGGCTTGAGGCGGTTATCTTCCTATCACCCTTTGGCGACCCATCAAAAAACAGGTCCCGACCCACAGTTTGGGAGCCGCAGCTCTAAATAAACAGAATTACAAAATAAACCTAAGAAGGTTGGTGGACATTGTGCACAGCTGGAGGAAACTGGATGGCAGAGGAAAAGTTTTGCAATCCTTTCCTTTGACTACATTTATTTAAAGGGGGGGGTTTGGTCTCGCAGGTGGAGGCCCAACCAAATCACAGGACAGCTGAAAAGTTTCAGGAATGACAAGGGCTCGGCAGTTGGCTGTCCGTAGGGGCTTGTTTGCTGCTTGCCAATCCTGCAGCGGTAATCCGTCACGGCGGCTGGTTAATGGACTCTGCCCAAAGGTCAGCCTGCCCTTGTGTGGTGTGGCCAGCGACTAATTAAGACCACGAGCAGCAAAGCCCGCAGGGGCTACATCGCGGGGGGTGGGGGGTGGCAGCTTGCTGCAAAGTGCCGCTTGACGGACTAATGGCTTTTTGGCTTGTGGGGGCCTGCCCCTTTGCAAAAAACAGTTGGGGGGCTGCACTTCCTCACTGATGTGCCCAAAAATTGCTTTCCAACAAAAAAACCCTCCACCCCTACTTACTGCGTAGAAAATAAGTTAGTTGTAGTCTTGCGTAGCCCAGGGAAAGTAAACTGTGCATGGTTTCCTTTGTTTTCTGCTAAATTCTTCTTAGCAAGTTTACAAAGGGGGGGTTATTATTGGGAGGAGTCCTTTGGGTTGGGAGCCCTCTTAGGTGGTTGTATTTTAAACCGATTGGATCTTTGGATCACACAGAGCAGTCGTTCCCAAACTGTGGGTCACCATCCCATGTTGGTGGGTTGCGAACCTGACACCCCTCAAAGGTGTGGCACCCAGGGCAATTTATACCCCTGCCTGCCCTTAGCTATGCCACTGCCTCCAGCGTAGCCTCAGTCTCCCCTTCCACCACAATATTCCTCTGTGGACCTTAAAGTCTGCATTTCCTTTACTCCGTCTCTGCCTGCCTGTGGCAGCCTGCATTATGCGCCGCGCCCAGACAATTCTATTTGGAAATTGAAGATCTATTCCAGACACGGTCTATTTTCAGCTGTGAGTGTTTATAATTTATTTGCCATCTGGATTGGAGCAGGAGGGGTGGGGAGGAAACGAGGCATGGATGCCTTCCTTCTTTTACTTTATTAATGGTTTCCATTTCTCCGTTTCCCCTCTGTGCTTAATTTTGTTATAAATAGTTTGGTAATTAGGGAGGGCCACTCGGGATGATGCTAGTGTGGCATCTTTATGAGAAGGAGTTTTCTCCAGCGTCTGCCTCTTCTTTCTTTCTAGATCAGTGTTATCCAAGCGGTGGGTTCGGGACCCGCTTGGTGGGTCGCAACCTGATGCCAGGTGGGTTGTGGAAATCTGGGAGCTGCCATCTTGGAAACGGCACACCTTACTCTGGCTATGTTCTTTTTGTGAGTTCTAGTTTGAATTTTGAAGTGAGGGTTTTTTTAAAAAAAAATTTGTTTTTAGTTCAGTGCTTTTACATCATATTTTGTCCTCCTCTTGCTTTCTGTCAGGGATGTTCCACGGTTGTACAATTGCTGCAGTCCAAGAAGGCCAATTTGCATTCCAGGAGTGTCATTGGATTGCATCACACTGATGGCGCTTCCTGTCTGATGATGTCACTTCTGGCTATGACAACACTTCCAGGTAAATGACATCACTTAGAACAGAACAGAATAGAATAGAATTTTATTGGCCATACATGGAATTTCACCATACATGGAATTTTACTTCCGCTCAAAAGCTCTCACATATAACTTTAATCAATAAATAATACCATCACATTAACAAACCCCCACTAACTCTAAACTTGTCCAGATCAAAACCAAAACATCAACATAATCAGCTATTCAGTAGCCCAATAGCAGGGGGGCGGGGGGAAACTGTTCTTGTGCCTGGTTGTTTTAATATACTATGTCCTATAACGACGTCCAGAGGGAAGAAGTTCAAACAGATTACGGGCAGGGTGAGAGCGATCTGCAACATCCCTCTCTGCTCTTTTCCTCATCCGAGCAGTATATAAATCGTCCATAGAGGTGGGTCTCAACATGAATGCCTATCTAAAAGTGGGTCCCTGTCTAAAATGTTTGAGAACCACTATTCTAGATGTTCCTTAGCTTTAGAGATCCTCGCTTGTTTCCCACCATCCCCTGGTCTTTATATACTTTCCCCCTATTTAGACCATCCTTCTTGCAAGGAGCTCAGGGTGGTGTACTTGGTTTCTCCTCTCCTTTTGTCCTCACAACAACCCTGTGAAGTAGGCAAGGCTGAGAGAGAACGACTGGCCCAGAAATACCCAGGAAGCTGCATGACTGAGCGGGAATTTGAACCTGGATCTTCTGGGTCTAAGTCCAACTCCTCAGAATCCTGGGTTCTGTTTTGGACACCACATTTGAAGGAGGACATTGATAAGCTGGAGCCTCAGCTTGCTGGATCAGGCCAAAGGCCCATCTAGTCCAACTTCTTGTATCTCACAGTGGCCCACCAGATGCCTCAGGGAGCACACAAGACAACTAGATACCTGCATCCTGTTGCCACTCCCTTGTATCTGGCATTGTGAGGTAAATTTCTGAGGTAAACACAATCTGGGCCATAAGAACCTAAGAAGAGCCCCACTGGATCAGGCCAAAGGCCCACCCAGTCCAGCTTCCTGCATCTCACAGTGGCCCACCAGATGCCTCAGAGAGCACACGAGACCACAAGATGCCTGCATCCTGTTGCCACTCCCTTTGGCATTGTGAGGTAAATTTCTGAGGTAAACACAATGTGGGCCTTAAGAACATAAGGAGAGCCCCACTGGATCAGGCCAAAGGCCCATCTAGTCCAGCTTTCTGTATTTCACAGTGGTGCAGATTAAACTCTCTCTCTCTCTCTCTCTCTCTCTCTCTCTCACACACACACACACACACACAGAGGCCTCATCAGTCTCTGGAAGGCTGCCAACGCATTTGCTCTTTAACTCCACACCATGACAGATCTATGGTGTAATTTTCCCCCTAGTTAACAGATTAATGGCGATTTCTCCAGAACCCTAACCCTTCCCCTCCTCCTCCAGCCAACCTCGACCAACGGCATTGTTTTTTTTGGGGTGTGTGTGTCAATAATTGAGCGGTTCCAGCGCCTGGCTCTGCTTCTCCGCCCAATATAATCAATTAGAGAGAGCATTTAAAAAAAATAGGATTGGCAGGAGGGGAGGAAAAAAATGCTTACTGCGTAGGAAACATGGTGGAAAGGGGATTTTCATCAATGGAGCAGCCCCTTGATGTGTCAAGTAGTCGTTAAGCATTGGCGCAACTTGACAGTTCGGCACCCAGGAGAAATCTGAATGGGGGCCGGGAATTCAAACTGATGCTTCGTTTGTTTGTTTTTACGCGTTGAAAAGTCGGGCTTTGATGATCCCCAAAGCAAAGAGTTGCGTTTGAATTCCCCTTGGAATCGGGGCTCCCCACCCCACCCCGCCCTGCTGTGGATGACCTATATACAAGTGCCCCAAAAATTATGCGCTGGTTCAGCCTGCTGTGCTTTCCCACAGCGGCGGTTGTGCAGATTGTCACTGATGAGCGCAAAATGCACTCCTTCTGGATGTGCCTTTAAAAGGGGATTGGATAAATTTTTGGAGGAAAACTCCATCACAGGTTACAAGCTACGATGGGTACATCCGCTCTGAGATTAGCTGGTCGCTCATCATGAGGGCCGGGTAGGAATTTTTTTTCTGTCATCCAAATTGGCCAAATGGATGGCAGGTTTTTTTGTTGTTGTTGTTGTTGTTGTTTGCCTACCCCAGACTGGAGAGGGAGGGATGGGTGTTCAGTAGGTTACATGATTTACATTGTGCTTAATAAAGTTAAACCTCAACCTCAGTCTGGTGTCTTCCTTGGGGGTGGCGCAAGTCTACTTTAAAACGCCAGATGCAGGGGAGTGGCAGCAGGACACAAGTATCTGGTTGTCTCTTGTGCTCCCTGAGGCATCTGGTGGGCCACTGTGAGATGCAGGAAGCTGGACTAGATATGCCTTGGCCTGATCCAGTGGGGCTGTTCCAGTGGTGTCATCTAAATGATTTAAGAACAGGTACTCACTTTTGATTGGCACGTGTTGGGACCCGCCCACCGGAAGTGACGTCATAAGCCAGAAGTGATGTCGTGGCAGGAAGTGACATGAAAAAAGCCCTTTTTGAGGCCTCAGATGAGTTTAAACTGACCCAACAGTTGCAACAGTATTCCACAGCACCCCCAGAACTTGTGAAGGAGGCCTGGCATCATGTTAAAACCCCAGAGCAACTCATTTTTCAGTGGCAAGGCAAGGCAAGGCTCCGCTCGCTGCCTGCCTGCCTGCCTGCCTGGCTCTGAGAACATGCAGGCAACTCAAACATGCAGGAAATTCAAACGTTGCAGAGGGCGGAGTCGACGAGTGGGCGGGCGAATGGGCGGGGCCAGCTGTAATCCTAGAAACCGGTACTCGCGTACCCCCGCGTACCCCCTGCATGACATCACTGGGCTGTTCCTATGTTCCTATGAGTACATGTCTGAAGAGGAGAGTCTGGTTCTGGTGGCTGTCAAAGAGAAATGCTGTGGAGAATCTTGACTGGCCACCAGTGTGTTTACTTCAGGATTTACCTCAGAATGCTGGATACAAGGGAGTGGCCACAGGATGCAGGCATCTTGTTGTCTCGTGTGCTCCCTGAGGGATCTGGTGGGCCGCTGTGAGATGCAGGAAGCTGGACTAGATGGGCCTTTGGCCTGATCCAGCAAGGCTTTTCTTATGTACTTATGTTCTCAGTCAACCAGATTGACAGCCCAGTCCTGACCAATTTTCCAGCACCGATGCAGGCCTGTTAATTGGTGGTGGCGGCGCCAAGTCATGGATGCCTTCTCAAGGGATGGGAACCTTTGTTTGCTTCCCCTGGGTCTGCATTGCAGTTGCTGCTGAAAGGTTGGGTAGGGTGCCCAAGCTGGTTGCCTTTTCTGCTGAGGGGGGGATCTCAAAAGGGAATCATAGAATTGTAGGGTTGTAAGACACCCACAAGGCCATCTAGTCCAACCCACCGGCTATAGCAGGAAATCCCCCCCAAAGCAGTGGCTTCCAAACGTTTTAGAGCAGTGGTTCCCAAGCTGTGGGTCGGGACCCACCAGTGGGCTGTGAGCCAATTTCAGGTGGGTCGCGAAGAACCTATGGCAGCTGTCTTGAACGTATGGGAAGATGGGATGCTGGAAAGAGGGAAGGCTGTGTGGTTGTTTTGCTTGTGTCAGGGTTGTTAACAGGCTTCCCCCCCCTTTCTGATTGACTAGGAAAATGGTTGAGGAATGACCCAACTGATCGCTGCATTCTCAGGAAAGCAGCAGGCTCTGGACTCACACTGAGGCACTTCCGGCCGTGACATCACTTCCGGTGAGTCCTGGACTGTTGGTTGTTCTCAAAAGTGGGTCCCAGTGCTAAAAGGTTTGAGAACTACTGTTTCAGAGTCAATAGAGGCTGCTACCTGAATTATAAGTGCTCGGGTGGTGCTGGTGTTTGCATGACAGCTGCTCATTGCTCTGCAAACGGCTGAGCTCCTGCAGTTTGCAAGGTAGCTTCTAACTGCCCTGCAGGATAGCTGCTAGTTGTTTTGCGAATGCACACATAAAATATTGCTTGTCAACACATAAATGCAAGTATTATTTCTTTCTAGATCCCCTTTTTAAAATGACTCGTAAAGCTAGGTGGGACACCCGATAAAGTGTCCCATTCACAAGTGCTACAGAGTTCGAGAATCACTGCTTTGGAGAATCTGTTAAAAGGTCAAAGAATGTCTCGAGTTGGGGATGAAGGCCTCCTGAGTCATTCAGGAGCTGCGGCCGTGCTCTACCGCTAAAACTTTGTCCATCTTTCTCACCTCCGTTTGGTTTCTGTTGATGTTTTATTAATTTCCCCAACTCTGCTTCTAAGGAAACCCTCCTTAAAAGAGAGTGAGGTTCTGCATGTGGCGCTCTTTGAAGTTTCTGGAGCTGTGCTTCGGGGAACCCGGCGGTTCCTGTGAAGGCAGCTTGCCAAAGGTTCCTGGATGAGATCAGTCACCGCCCAGGGCTTGCAGATTTGCTCCTGCAAGATGCCACTGTAGGGGTTGGCTGTGCGTGCCATCAAGGCTGCACCTTGTTCCTGTGATTGGTGTGCGCCCGACAGAATCGTGCAGTGCTGCGCATATTGAAAGTCTTCTAAAGTGCGTCAGCCAAGATCAGGGCCCCTGAGTGGGTGGGGGGAGAGTCATGCAACCAAGAACTGCCAAGAACCCACTGTGTGCTAAAGGGGAAAGTTGGGAATCACTGGCGTACGCAATACGGAACATGCAGTGATGTCATGCAGGGGGTACACGGGGGTACGCGAGTACCGGTTCCTAGAATTACGGCTGGCCCCGCCCATTCGCCCACCCACTCGTCGATTCCGCCCCCTGCAACGTTTGAATTTCCTGCACGTTTGAATTGCCTGTACGTTCTCAGAGCCAGGCAGGCAGGCAGGCAGGCAGTGAGCGGAGACTTGCCTTGCCTTGCCACTGAAAAATGAGCTGCTCTGGGGTTTGGGGACTGTTGGGTCACTTTAACATGATGCCAGGCCTCCTTCACATGTTCTGGGGGTGCGGTGGAATACTGTTGCAACTGTTGGGTCAGTTTAAAATCATCTGAGGCCTCAAAAAGGGCTTTTTTTATGTCACTTCCTGCCACGACCTCACTGCCGGCTTATGACGTCACTTCCGGTGGGCGGGTCCCAACGCGTGCCAATAAAAAGTGAGTACCTGTTCTTAAATCATTTAGATGACACCACTGGGGGAGTGTCATGGAACCAAGAACTGCCAAGAACCCACTGTGTGCTAAAGGGGAAAGTTTCCCAAACTGTGGCTCAGGAGGACCCACCAGTGTCACAATCTGATGGTTGGTGAGTCCTGAAACCTGGAGCTGGGAGCTGTCGAGGAAAACCCGCGGAAGCCCTGTGAAACTGACCGACACATGTGAAACTGAAGTGAAACTGACCTACACATGCATGTTTACTTCCAAGTAGGCAAACGTGCCTCAGCACTTACCGAAGGCCAGGTGAAGGGGAAGGCAAAGCCTCCCCCCCCCCGAACGGTCCCAATCCACTGAACGTTGAGCTCAACAAACAGTCCAGAAAGTGGCATCCTTTGTAGTAAAGAAAGGATAAAAAACGGAGGCTTTGAGTGGCCACTAAATTGGAAAAAAAAATTAGGCTTAAAAGCTAGCTGGGTCCTGATACGAGCAGTGGTGTCATCCAAATGATTTAGGAACAGGTACTCACTTTTGATTGGCACTTGTCGGGGTCCGCCCACCGGAAGTGACGTCATAAGCCGGAAGTGACGTCATGATTGTTGCCATGGATGTGATCATGTTTGTAATAACTTCAGCTTGTGTTTAGTGTTGATTTAACTTCTATTGCTTTGCTTTCTAGAGATGTGTGTATATATATATATTGCTTCAACTGTTCCCTGGTTAAATAACAGGGGCCAGCTTCGAGTGGGCGGGGCCAGCTCAACTTCTAGGAACCGGTACTCGCGTAGTGGTGCGTAGTGGGTGCAGGACATCACTGGATACAAGTGTCATTTTAAAAAGTGGGGCCTGGCTAACAAAAGGTTTGGGGACCACTGCTAAAGGCTGGGACTGCAAACTAACCCTTTCTCGGGGCCATTCAAATCTTGCTGTCATGGAGAACTCCATCTCTCAACTTGGTGTGTTGAGGGCGCTTTCAGCTCACGCTTTCAGTTCCGTTGCTTCATGATTTACGAGGTTTGCCGACAAGCCCCGAATATGAGATTTGCCATGTGTTTTTTTCCCTGTTTTACATGCAGGTGCGAAGGCCTGCAAACAGTTTCCACGCTGGCTTGGAAGAGGTGCTAAAATGAGGAACCGCATTTCGGCGAGGGCTTTCCGGCGGCGTCTTTCTCACGCATGTTTGTCTTGGGCGATATTCCAGACCGGTGTCTCTCAAACAGTGGGCCAGGACCCACTTGGCGGGTCGCAACCTGATGCCTTGTGGGTCGCGGAAAGCTGGGAACAGGCATCTTGGAAGCTATAGACTATAGGCATCTTGGAAGCCCTTTCTCTATTCCTCCTGTGAGTGTTAACAATTTAAATTTTCAAGTGAAGGTTTTATTTTAAAAAATTATCTTTAGTTCAGTTCTTTTCCATACTATTTTGTCCTCGTCTTGCTTTCTGTCCGGGATGTTTCCTGGTTGTGCAGTTGCTGCAGTCCAATAATGCCAGTTTGCGTTCCAGGAGTGTCATTTGATTACGCCACAATGACGGCACTTCCTGCTTGATGATGTCACTTCCTGCCACAACATCATTTCCATGTTCATGACATCCCTTCTGGTGGGTCCCGACATGAGTGCCATTCTAAAATGCGGGTCCCGGTCTAAAACGTTGGAGAACCACTGTTCTGTACCAATCTGAAAATCACGTGTGGCTTTTCCCTTTTCACGTGCAAGCCACATTTTTGGCCATGGCTGAATTACGGTTCCTTTTGGTGTTGGGCTTACTTGGGGAACATGCTTTCTCTTAGTGATGTGAGCCAGCCTTTACCTGCTCCCACAATGGACTTGAGGGGGGGGGGAGGAAAACACACACCAGAAAAAAAAGATACTCAGCCATTTATGTCCCTACTAGCGTTTTGGTACCCAGTGTTGCCCGGGTAGTTATTTATCCCAAGATTCTATTACACACGAAAAGGAATGAATTGTACCAATCAGCTCAGCCAATCGTTCCAGGCGTTCCAGCGGGGCATGGCGGACGTTTTGTTTTGCACCCTTTCTCACCCCCCCCCACATTGAGGGGGGCCTGAACCTGGACTCCAATGGCATGGGGAGCGTCACCGCTCTGTGGTGGTGCTGTGGTTTTATTTCAGGATGGTGTGATACACCTGTAGGAAAACTAGGTGTTTACTTAGATACACCCTAGGACAGCTAACTCCTCCTGGCCAGCAAGCATTGTTTTGTCATCCACTGTTTTGTCATACCATGTCATACCTTAGTTGACACTCCCCACTCCCCACTTAGGTGACCACTTTCACGTGGGGACCCCCGCGTACCCCCACCCGCGAGGGCGCGAGGGGGGCCTGACCCCCGCAGCGTTTGTCGCCAGGCTGCAAGGTGTCTGCGGGCCAAGTTGGGTGTCGATCGGTCCAGGCGTTGTGGAGTCTATGCAGAACACACACACACACTTTTTTATATAGATAGATTAGTTACACAAGCTTGCAAACTGCAGGAGCTCAGCTCTTTGCCAGGGCAATTTGCAACGCCCTGATTTTTGAATAGCCTCAGCTTGAGGCAGTTCCTGATCTGATCTTTCCATCACCGGCGGATGGTTTTTCATTGAAGGCTTTTTGGGACCCAACAGAAATAAGGTCCCGATCCACAGTGAGAAATGCCGCATTAGAAGAACGCTGCACTTTATGTGGTTGGCCCTTATTGAGCTGAAAATAGGTTTGTTGGCGGAGAAGTGAGACTGCTGCTTAGATCAGAAACTGGGTCTCTGGGTCTCAATGTGGTGTGTATGGGGGGGGGAGTTGTGTACGTCTCTTGTCAGGGGTTCCTCTGCAGTGATGCCTTCTTCCAGCAGGATCTGCTGGGATTCACCGTTGATGAATATGGATCCAAGCAGGGAATTCATTCTGGTTTCGCCAGCCTAAATTTGAAAAATGAGGCAAGGAAGGTGACAGCTCCGTCGCGGGAAGGGGACAGGCAAGCGAAGGGATGCATATTTGAGCAGTTTGTTCTGCCTCGCAATTAGAGCCAGCAAACCCCCCTCCCCCCGCCGATTCCGTTCCTTCCTCTGCACACCGCACCCCTGACAGCAACCGCCTGGAGGGCCACATAATGAAATGTTAGCAAAACACGGTACGCCATTTGCCACATTTAGCAGTTTCCACACCCACCCGTGAGGCTCCGGAAATCAGCCGCCGCACAATTTCTTCGCACAGCCCCATAAAAGAGTGTGAGGCGAGAGGTGTGTGTGTGTGGGGGGGGGGGGAAAATAAACCTTCCTTCGGGGTGCAGTTGTTGAAGGCATTTCTGGTCTGAGTTCAGAATCTGGCTGGAGGAGGTGGAATGCAGGCATGCCCTGTAACCGTGGATAACCCTGTAGTCGCGGATACCGGACGCCGCGGATACCGGGGATGCCTTTGTAAAGACAGGGGATTCATCAGTGGTTTTGCGGCAGCATTAAAAAAAAAGATGTGTTCAATGTTCCCCTATCTTTTTAATGGGCGTCCAAGTATCCATGGTGTCCGCGGATAACTGAAACCGCGGATACTGCAGCAATGGATATTGGGGCACCTATGTAATTGAAGGTGTAAAATGGCAGGACTAGGCTGGACATGTCGGGGCTCGCTAGAAAGTGACCTAAGCAGGGTGGCAAAAAGAATCTGATGGATGCTGAGTGCTGGGCTGACCTATGAAGGCAGGATGGGGGGTTTGGGACCAAAAAGCAGTGCGATTGGGGAAGATGTCCAATCATCAAACCTTAAGAGTTGGAAGGGACCTACAAGGTCATCTAGTCCACCCCACTGCCTATAGCAGGAAACCCCCCTAGAGCATCTCCAGCAGGTGCCTGTCGAGCCTCTGCTTGAAGATCTCTAGCGAGGGAGAATCCAGCCAGCTCTGCGATCCAGGCCTTCTCGCCTTGACACTCCAGCCCTGAGATTTTGAAATCTCCCGGCACACGGCGCTAAAATTGTCAGTGCACACCACCAGTTTTTTTTGACAATTGACAAGGCACTCCACTCTGCTGGTGGAGGTGGTGGGGCTCATCCCCATGGCCCTATTAATAGGCCCCTCCCCAAACGCCCGTGGCACACCTGCAGACCACTTGTGGCACACTAATATGCCATGGTATGCCGGTTGAAAATTGCTCTAGCCTTTCACACTTCCTGTTTCCTCCACACTTCCTGTTCTACTGTCTTCTTCCTTTCCAAACCTGGGAAGGGGAGGAAGAGGGGGGGAGCATTGTTGATTGGGGTGCCTCTGAGTTAACAGGCTGTGGGGGACAGTATTTGCCTTTCCACCTCAGGTCCCAGGCAACATGGGGGTCAACTCCCACACACACACACACACACACACACACACACACACACACACACACAC
>JAJKFI010000127.1:469371-514289 GCA_029204185.1 Lerista edwardsae | reverse complement strand
ACTTGGGAGTAAGCTGCCTGGGATTCAGGGGGCTTTGGGAATACCCTGAGGAGACGGGTAAACACAGCGCCTACTCCGAAGTAGTCGCGTTAACATGGTGCCTACTCCGGAGGAGGCGCGTAAAAGATTCAAACACCCCCCCCCCCGCCTTGGTGCCCCATCAGAGGTGCATGGCCGGCTCCACCAGGTGGCAGTATTGAGTTTGCGTTCGTCCTGCTGGTTCCCTTCCTTCTGAGCTATCTAAGAGGGCAATGCCTTTTTGACCCTCATGCCCCTACCTCAGTCTGCCGTTGGTCTTTATAACTGAACTTGACCTTTTAGCACTGGGACCCACCTTTCCAGAATGACAGTCTGTCTGGGACCCACCTGACGTGCCACCATTGTGAGGCCCAATCCTGCTTCTTTCCTGACAATGCAGCAATTAAGTTGGGCAATTTATCAGCCATTTTCCAATAGCAAAGTGAATCAGAAAGAATACAAAAGCCTATTTCCAACCTTGGCACAAGTGCCACAACCACACAGCCCTCCCCCTTTCCAGCACCCCATCTTCCCCAATTTTAAATAGGGCTGCCCTAGATGCTTTATGACCCACCTGACACTGGCGACCCACAGAATAGCATCTCTTACTGGCAGGCCTAGCTCTAGGAACCAGCCCCAAAGTTAAATTTAGGGCAAGCAAGGACGAAAAAAGATACCATATTGACCATTCAACATCACAGTGGGTTAGGTGGAAACAGTAAACTTGATTTATTGAAAAAAAAAATCTATTACATTTATTCCTTTATTACACAGGTTTAAAATATTTTTTTTTTCCTTAAGAAATACCTCTTATGGGGACTGACATGTTGGATTGGAATTTGAAGACCTGTACAAAATATGTTACCTGATAGTGTATATATATAATTTTTTTAAGGGACCTATGTACTTAAAAACTTTGTCTGCATAGGTTTTTATTATTCTTCGCACCAACATTTGTTCAAGTCATAATATATATTAAAAAGGGGGAGGGACGAGGGATAAAATTACACAGAGAGAACCATCTGCAAATACAAGAAGTAAAATTTTTTATTGCAATATACCGTAGCTAAGTGGTCTGGGGAGGGAGGAGAAAAAAAGAGATGGGACAGGATGAAAATCTCAGTACAGTTTTACAACACTTGGTAGGAGTTGAACAGAAGCACCAACATTTGTGGCAAACGACAACAGAAGATCGACGAGAAACGATCGGAACAGAATCACATGACCTAAGAGAGTGTCTCCCCATGCGTACATACAAGCTGGTCTTTTCACAGATGCAAAAATGCAACCTTTGGCCTTGCCCCGAGTTTTCAAAACAAGGCGGTTGTCAGGATAGAACCCAAGAACACAATGAGTACGTATCTCACGTTCCACTGGCTGAGCGGAGATTATTCCAACACAAATCGGTTTCCAAACCCTTTGGAAGAACCCTTTCCATATTTATTGCAGAGATTTCTGGGAGAGCTTCTTCGATGTACAGGAAGGCCCTGTTATCCACAGGGATGCATTTCTGGCCATACCTGCGAATACCAGAACACCGCGGATACAGGGGAACACTATATAAATAGCACCCCTCTTGGCATCAATCACAAGTACCTTCAATTTTCATTGTTCCTCTCTACAGAGCACAGATTGGTTGCAGGCTGTTTGGTTCTTCTGGTTAACAAAAGGTTAACCAGATTCAGGAACTCCTGTTTCAACACCCTGTAGTGTGTGTGCAAACCCTTGGTTGCCAACACGATGAAAATGGAAGGTACTTGGCAATGGGCACACAAGGAGGTGCATGCCCCCCTGGGACCGCGGATACTGGATACGCAGACATGGGAAGCCACCTGTATGCTCTGTTTACGCAAGGGATTGGATGGGTTGACTGGGCCTCACCATTGACACAGGGGGACTGAAAGCATGGGGCAGGGAAATGCAGGGCAGGACAGACGAGGGGGAAGGCAAAGTCACGAATGCACCTGACACCCTCCTACAGGGTGGTTGGAGGAGAAAACTCAAGTCAAGGTGGGCATGACTTGATCTCACTGCCTTTCAAGGAAGCCCCGCCCACTGTTACTGATTCTCAGGGAGGAATCTCGGACGCAGCTCCAAGCATCTCCTGGAATCCGGTTTCAAAACCATGGTTCTAGAATTCTGGTTTAGAGCGCAGTCCTAAACTGGAGTTAGGCCGGCATAAACTAAGCCAGCAA
The DNA here is from genome assembly GCA_029204185.1 of Lerista edwardsae. Taxonomy (NCBI): domain Eukaryota; kingdom Metazoa; phylum Chordata; class Lepidosauria; order Squamata; family Scincidae; genus Lerista; species Lerista edwardsae. The sequence goes on along the minus strand of JAJKFI010000127.1, from coordinate 512,076 downwards.
AGTTTGACCGGCGCAAGGGCCACCATAAAGTGCGTTTGGACCGCTCTCGGAGTCAGGGGATATGGCGCAGGTCTGTGTGCCAGCCTCTCTAACTCCAAGAGTGGTCCAAACGAGCTTCACGTTGGCCCTTGTGCCGGCCAAAATTTGCTGGCTTAGTTTATGCTGGCCTAACTCAGTTTAGGATTGCGCCCTTAGCCACGCGGGTTTGTGCACCTACTTGCGGTGACCTCATATAGAGCACCATAGATAGAGCACCAAGGCTTTGTTTTTGGTGGATCAAAGACATCCTCGACAGGCCCCAATTCACAGTAAATGTGGTGTCTTCTCCTTTCCAAATACTACAGCGGACAGCAATCCTGTTCACACTGAACTGGGAGTAAGTTCCATTGACTAAAATGGGACTTAGACGTGCATAGGATTGGGTTCTTCCGGAGTAGGAGCCTTTGTAGGCGTCAACCCAGGGCATCTTATTTTTGACTTCCTCTCTGAAGAAAAAAAAAAAACCCCAAGGAAAACAATCAGGACTGGGCCAAGGTTTAAAAGCTGCTGCTGTTCCTCTTTCTTTCTCCTCTTCCTGGCTTCAAAAAGGAAGTGAGGGCTAGAGCAGGAAAAGAAGTGCAGAAGAGTGTGGGCTAGAGTGTCGAGGCACTCTAGCAGACCACTCGGCTCTCCTCCACCTTGTCCTTTTCTGAATCTAGGAAGCTCAGGTGGACAGAAGGGGATATAATAGGCCAATCTGCCACCTGAGTCGACCTTCTCAGTTGGCCCCATGGATCGGCCTGCCTTGACTGAAAAACAAGGTGGGGAAGACAACATGGCAAGTGGAAGTCCCAAAGGGAATGGCTTCTTGCCCCCAAGGCCTTTCGGCGTCCTTTACAGAAAGACAAACAAGAGTAGCACTTTTTAAAACGCTGAAGAGGGCCGCATTTGACTTTGCCTTCCGGACATTGGGGGGTGGGGGGGAAGAAGTACATAAATTAGCACCAGAAATATTCAGCCATGGAGTACAAGTCTGGCATAGTTGCCCTCTCATATACAAAGTATGGATATTCTACTTGTTACGAAGAAAAAGAAGGGAAGGAACGTAAACCCCAGCAGGGAAGCACAACGCGGATTGTGCTTCCGACTCGGGTTCGCTGAAGGTCCGGTCAAGCTTCTACTTACTGGATATGAGGCTGGCATGCAATTCTACCCGAGACCCTGGCAGGAGGGGTGGGGTGTGGGGTGTGGGGAGAGCTTGCTTGGGCTGGCAAGGAGAGTTCTAGAGCCCGGTTCACGGCAGGGAACCACCAGTATTGTCCTCGAGTTCTTCGAAGAGATAGCACCAACGAACAGACATGTCGTAAAAAATATAAGCACCTGTGTCTTTCATTTGTTTGATTTGAAAAAAAGAGAGAGGAAATATATATATATTGTGGCTGTCCCCTGCCATAGAACGCAGGTGGGAAAATAAAGAGGCAAAGGACTAGGGAAGGCCATTCAAGGCTGCGATCCTACGCGCGATGCCCAGGCAGAACGTTGCGTGGAACTCGGCAGGACTGAGCAGAAAACAGTATAGGATTGGGCTGCAACTCTGTGCAGGACAGAGTTGAGCCTCAGGGCCTGGACGAATCCCTAGCGCTGACAAATACAACACTTTTTTTTTTTTTTAAAGAACCGAACGTGGCAAGTGTGTGTTGCAGCTGTGTTTGTTTTGTTTTTCCAGTCAAATCCAACGCGTTCCTAATCCAATCCAAGCCTGATCTCCCCCAAGTTCCTAGTCCTCCGGAGATGCTTTCTTTGAGCAGGCAACGCAAGTCAAGTGAAGGCTCTTTTTGTGGTCCAGAACGGACCAGATTTCACGTTCCGGGAGAAAAGGCTGCTGTCCTAGGCACACTTACTTAGGGGAAAGCCCCACTGAACTCAACCATCGAGGGATGGGACAGACTTCGGCAGCAAAAAAGTGTGGGTTCTGGTTTACTTTAGGAGGTGTTGCTGGCTGATGTTGGGAGTGCATTCATTGAGCGTTGCTGGTGAGAAGGGCTGCTCCTTAAATTACCAACGGGTAATTAAAATTTGGCTAATTAAATTAACCACTGGGCATGGGCGGGGTGGGGGGAGGTCACATGCATGTTTTGAAGCTAGAAACATTTTATATTTAAAATAATAATATACAAATATTTACTTACAAACATACAAAAATAGAAGCACCTTTATCAGAGGGGAGAAGGCAGTCAGAACCAGGCCATGATCGTGTCGGGATCGAATTGGGTTTCAGCAGCGACCTTTTAAGAAACGGATTAAAACCATGGTTTGGGGGGCAGGAGACGGGTTCTGACTGAAACCCCAGCGAAGTCCGAGAAGCCGGACTGGAATGGTTCTCAGGAGTCCATCAGCCCTGTGCAGAAAGAATTGTCGTTATCGCGCCTGGCGGTGGGGTGGTTCTCACGGAATTTCCGGAATCTTCCATTGATGAAAGACGTCGCTGGCCATGGGCCCTGCTTCCGTTGAAAAGGAGGAGTGAGCGCTTGCTGGCTCGTGTTGCGTGGCCAGAGAGATTCCAATTTCAAAGGCGTCGGGGAGCGCGGAAAGCAGGTCAGAAGAGGCGGTGTTTTTAGGTCATGTGATTCTGGCGCCTGTCCCATCGTTCACTGAGGTTTCAGCGCTTTTTTTGGAGGGGGGGGGAGATCAGGTGGCAGGGCTGGGACGTGGGCAAGACGAGGAAACAAAATAGACACAACAAACCCATCGAACTGTCCAGTTTCAGAACCTGCATGTGACGACGACGGCGACAAAAAAATAAAAATTGTAGCCCGAAACAAGGAAGGCGCAATGAGGTTACGAGGTTGCTCATTTGGAGAGTCGAGTTTTCCGAGTGGCTCTTTACTTAGCCCACAAAGCACGCCGGTCCCACCTCGAAGCCAAACTTCTGCGACGCTTCTCCGAAATCGTTGAACATGATGTCGACGATGGGAACCTGCTCCACCTTAGGCGTGTTGATCTCTAAGATGGTCTTTTGGTAGCCTTTCCTTGACTGATGAGAGAGGGAGGAAATTAAAAAAAAAAAAGGACAACAGCAACAGCGAACTAAAAGCTTTGTCTTGTACGGAGTTGGGCAGGGCGAGCCTATTCCAAAGGGTTCCATCTATGCAGCTGCTGCTGTCCCTCCTTACATAAGAACATCAGAAGAGCCTTGGATCAGGCCAAAGGCCCATCTAGTCCGGCTTCCTGCATCTCACAGCGGCCCACCAGATGCCTCAGGGAGCCCACAAGATGCCGGCATCCTGTTGCCACTCCCTTGCACCTGGCACTCTGAAGCAGCCTACTCCTAATGTAAGGAGGTTGCACTACCCATCATGGCCTGTAGCCCACGATGGGCTTTTCCTCCAGAAAATCTGCCCAGTCCCCTTTGAAAGGCATCTACTGCAGGCCAGATACCATCACCACCTCCTGTGGCAAGGAGGTCGGCAGCTTAATTACCTGCTGGGTAAAAAAATATTTCCTTTTAGCCATTCTCACTCTCCCAACACTCAATTTTAGGGGATGTCCCCTGGTCCTGGTGTTGTGAGAGAGGGAAAAGAAGGTCCCTCCAAGTGAAGGTCACTTTATCCCCCCCCCGTGCATAATTTTGTATGTCTCAATCATGTCCCCTCTCAGGTCTTTTTTTCTAGGCTGAAGAGCTCCTGCTCCTGCCCCCCTGGATTTGGAAAGGAACTGGGGAATACGGCAGAAAAGGGAGGAGGGGAGTGGCGAGCTAGAGAAGTGGTTCCCAAACTTACCCGGGTCAAGATGCCCCCACGGGGCCTCAGCCAGGCACCCCCATCTTGGATCGTGTGAAATCTCACAGGATCCAGGATGCCGGACACCAAATCTCATGAGACTTCCTGAGATCCAAGACAGCAGCCCCCAAACCCTCACGAGATCCGAGACGGTGGGGCCCAGGAGAATCAATGGGTGACCTGGGACCCCTCCCACGGCACCTACGGGGGCACTGGGGTGGGCTAAGGGGCCACAGCATACAGCCTGGGAACAACTGTTCTAAGCCGTCTAGCTGAGAGGTCCTTCCAAGTGGAGATGCGCAGGCTGACAAGGTGGCTTGTCTTCCCGCCACAGCCCCGAGTCTTGCCACAGACTTTGGTGTCTCCAAACAGCGCCCCCCCCGGCCCCAACCCAGAAGCACGTGCGGACACTCACGGCGCAACCGTCCAAGGCGGCCCGGATGAAAGGGCTGTTGTCGTACGACATTTCTTCGTCGTTGGAGCCGAGGAAGCGGATGGCCTTGTCGAAGTTGCCGGCGGTGTCGTCGTGCCACGCCACGGACTGGTAGCAGTTGTAGGTCACGTTCTGGTGGGCGAAGGCGCTCAGGAGCCTCAGGAACGTCATCTGCACCACGCCAATGGGGTTGCCGTCGGAATCGACGTAGGAGAGCTGGGGAGGAGAGAAAGGGGGGGGAGAAGGAAGCAGGGAATGACAGACTCTGCAACAAAAGAGTGTGCTTAAACAAAGGAGTGGTGTGTGTGTGTGTGTGTGTGTTAAATGCTTCTCAGCATCTCCAAATGCCTTTCCCAAAGCACATCCCACTGCTGGTTCTTCGAAGTCCCAGCAGAGTAGCTCAAGGAGACCAGAGGGGGCGCCACATGGCTTAGCGACGCCACTGCTAGGCGCCCCTGCCTCTGAGGCCTGTGCAAATCAGACCGTGCAAATTACGCTCAAGGTGATGCGCCAAACTGAGCCCCTGAATGCTCTCTAACGGCAAACCCAAACTAGCTCAGAGACGCACCACCCCCAGGAATCAACCTGCGCCAACAGCAGGAAGCAAAGACGGCCGATCGCGGCTCAAGAGCAACACGTTAAACCTGGAAGAGACAAAACAATTTTTCACCGGTTGCTTTTAAGGCTGTTCAAATGAGGCCGGCCGGCCTGTCTCCATCAGGGTGTGTGTGTTTTTTCCTCCACAATTGTGGCGCCACCACAGAAAAGGCTCTGTTTTGGCTCTTTGCCCAGCGGGGAGGTGGCTTGCATGCGTCGAAGGCCACGAGACTGGGGGTGCCAGAGACGACCCCCTGGGGCACCGTGCTATCACCGCCCCACCTCTATAAGTCGCTGGGGCTACACGGTAGGCCCAGAGGCCGCTTTGAGGGAACCTGGAAGGATAAGAAGGGAATGAGCATCTGCTGCAAAACAGCCGGGGCGGTTCAGAGTTCAACTGGGGAAGGGAAAGGAAGGAACAGAGAGTATACCAACCCGTCTCCTGGATCCGGACTTGACTGGTGAGTTCTGAGTGACTGACTAGGACAAGCTGAGCATGCCAGAGGGCAGGCCTAGAAGACAGTGGCCAAGCGAGTTGGCACCCCTTTGGAGAGGCTCACAGTGGCTGGGGGTGTTCTTGCAGCAGTGTCGCTTTGTGGGGGTAGAGAGGCACACCTTGTGCGGGCCATAAATCCCACCGGGAAAGCCTGGCTGCCGTGGCTTGTGACCTCCTCAAAGTTGGGGGACACGGAGGCCGAACGTTTTTTGGCAGAATGTAGGAGATGCCTTTTGAAAACCGTCACCCGTCTCATCAAAACTCTTTTAGCTTCCTTTGAAACGCGAACGAGAGCCCCTCAAAATCCGCCCTGAGCACTTTTTTGCTGACAGAATTTTCCTGTCAGAATTTTTTTTTTTCCTGTCATCCCCATTGGCCATGGGCGGCAGTTGGGTAGGGCTGGGCTTGAAGTCATGCGCAGACTTCTGTCTATTTAATCCACAGTCGAAAACTCTCCAAGGAATTGACTAAAAATGGAGGTGGCCCTTGGCTTCCCGCCACCCCGTTTTGTTCTTTCAAGAGAGACCACCTTCCATTCAAAATGGCCTCCGCCAACGTAATGAAGGCACACTGAGAAAATGGGCATGGTTGAGGCGGTTTTGGGATGGAGACTCAAAGTTAATGAAGCCAAAATAGGCTGCTGGGCCTCTTGAGGCAGCCAAGGGCTTTGGCTGTCTCCAATCGGCACGGGAGCTTGGGTGGGTCATTTTCTCTGAGGGGACGAGCCTTGGTACGTACAACGGTCGGACCCTCCCGGAAAGCCCTGAAGCCGCACAGCCAACCGGACGCTCCAGGGAGTCCGTTTTGACATGATCAGCTCCTTGTTTACTTACGCATTATAATAATAATGTAGTTCACGACAGGAACCATATGGCAGCAACATTGTAACGGGCTTGAACAGGCGCAAAGGCTCATTAAACTCTAATGGGAGCTGTGCACATGTTCCAGGGGTTGGATTAAAAAAACAACGCTAGTGAAAAACACAAGCATTGTCAACCCGTCATTCACCGGCCCAGACGGGGAAATGAATTCCTATGGAATACGTCTTGGTTTTGCAATGAACGAGCCGTGGGGAACCTGACGCCTTATCTGGTCTTTGTGTCTCAATGTTTAGGGTCAGGAGCTCCTTGTGGCAGTGGCATATCTAGGGTGTGGCATCAGGGATATTTGCCCTGGGCACCACTTGAAGGGGTGCACTGGGAATGGACCTACCGATATTCTACCAATGGTGCATTTTCGCACCAGCTTCAGGGGACCTCCAAAAAGAGGTACATGCCTGCAGGAAAAAATGGTGTGGGGTCACTCTGACGGAGCACCAGGGCCACAGTTAAGTGTGGGGACCACTCACCTAGCCCACTGCAACAGGGCTGAAGGCAAACCGAGGCACAAACTAACCAAACTAGTGCTGGATTTGCCTGCAAGGAGTGCTGTGCACTCCAAGCTGAAAAGGTACTAGATTTGCAAACAGTATTTGCAATCGGTGACCCATGCATTTTGCTTAACGCGAAGTTCAAAAATCAGTGGGTGTTGGGTTCTCCTCTAAAGCATCATAAGAACATAAGAGCCCTGCTGGATCAGGCCAAAGGCCCTCTAGTCAAGCTTCCTGTATCACACAGTGGCCCACCAGGTGCCTCAGGGAGCACACAAGGCCACAAGATGCCTGCATCCTGTTGCCACTCACTTGCACCTGGCGTTCTGAAGCAGGCTACTACTAACGTAAGGAGGTTGCATCACCCATCATGGCCTACAGCACACGATGGACTTTTCCTCCAGAAATCTGTCCCATCCCCTTTAAAGTCACCTAGGCCAGATGCCATCACCACCTCCTGTGGCAAGGAGTTCCACAGCTTAATGACCCGCTGGGTGAAAAAGTATTTCCTTTTATCTGTCCTTCATAGGACTTTTTCAGACAGCCAAAAGAGTTTTGCTAAGTAGGCCAACTTCTCAGAGTGGGGGTTCATGGGTCTTCCCCCCCCCGACTGTGTGCCAAACCACCGTGTTGCCTACTTGGGGTCGTCTTCTAGATGCCGGTGGGCTGTTTCCAAGACAAGAAGCCAGACAGATGCAGGGCGAAAGGGTGGTGGCAAAAGAACACAAAGGAGCAAGAAGAGGCAGCTTTTGAGGCTTGGGGAAAAACCCCAACAATTCAAGGCAACGTGACAAACTCCCCCCCCCCCCACCCCAATACGCAACTAGGGAAAAACACAGAAATTGGACACACAGCAAAGGTGATAATACAGCAGACACTGAAACGACTAATTAGTGCGGTGCTGTGAGACCAAAGGCAAAAACAGCTGCAAGACGCACGGCTTTTCTAGTGTTGATCTCGCCAGGAAAGAGGCTCAAAACAATTCCAAGACACAGCCTGAGCTAAGACAGGGTGTGTGTGTGTGTGTGTGCGTGCTGATCGTGGTGGAAAAGGCACCCTCTGTGGGTGTGTGAGCAAAGAGCCTCCGGTGCATGGTGATGAAAAGAGTGGCTTGAGACGGGGGGGGGGGAGGTGGACCGCTCTTAAGAGTGGGGAGACGGCTGAAGGACATGCACTGAGATGGTTAAACTCCAGCTTTATGTCTCCTTTTTATAAAAAAAATGCCTTCTGTATTTTTAAAATTTCTTTCACTACCTTTCTCAACGGGTACCCAACACAACGAACAGTGGGCACCTTGGTATCCGCGGGGGTTCTGTTCCAGGGCTCCCTGCGGATACCGAAATCCACGGGGGGGATTAAATCCATGGGGGGAGCGCAGCATTGTAATAACTTACTTGGGGGGCCACGAACAGCCCTCCAGAGGTCACACCCGGATTGCTCGGAAGTCTCTGGACCTAACCGGAAATGACTTCCTGTTTGCGCCGGCCACTTACGGTCGCCTCCAGGAAGTGTTCGGATGCATGAGAAGGATGCATGGAATTGACTTCCGGTTATGTTCAGGAGGCCTTCCGAGACCCTCCCAGCTCAATGCGCCAGTGCTCAAATCTGCAAACTCCGAGCCCACGGATAAGCAGGGTCTACTGTACCTAACAAATACGCGGATATACAATCTACAAATTCAGTCACTGTCAAATTCCCCCCCCCCGCATCTGTCTCCAATAAGATGTACACTTTAGGACAGCGATGGCAAAACTATGACATGCATGTCAAAGGCGGCACACCACAACGTTTGGGGGTGACACACCAGCATTTACGAATACATGGCAAAAACTGAGATTTTTACTTATTTTTTTTTCATGTTTGCCATTATTTGACGTTTATGTAATACATAGCACACCACACATGACTGGGCTGTTTTTGTTTTTTTTGAATAAATGAACGTAAGGAATTGTCCCTCTTTTGTTTGGGAGATGGGTTGACACACCAGCAGAATCAAGTTAAGCGTCTCCCTAAGTTTTGACACGAAACCCAAAAGGGTCTGCCATCGCTGTTCTTAGGATAAATGAGAGATGGCCGAATTGAAATACTCCCCTTCACAAACAGGGTAGAGAATCGGCCACTTCCTTGAGAGGTTCTTATCGGGCAGCCCTCCAGACCCTTGTGGCTGGCTGGTGGTTAGAGCTTGTGACAACCTTGTCCTCCACCCTGAACATGCCTGAATTCTCCGTTCAGGTCTAGCAGCTGCCACCCCTTCTTGTGGCAGGGAGTTCCGCAGGTTAGCGGCACACAACGCAACGAAGGATTCTGGCCAAGAACCTTCCCAATCCTTTCTCCAGCTCTGCTCTAAATTGGCCAAAGGGGAAGGAAACCCCTCCCCCCGCCCCCCGCAGCCCTGACGATGCTTATTAGTCTGTCATGCAGAGTGAGATCAGTTTCCGGCCAGAACCGAGAAGCAGGCGTGGCTGATGTGCTCCGAGTGTGGAGGCGGAGGGTGCCGGAAGCGTCTCCACTTACCAGGGACCCCCGCTTGTAGCGGCTAAACCAGGTGGAAGGCTGCTCTTTGGGCCAGCGAGCCATTTTACTCTGCAAAAACACGAGACGGGTTAAGGCCGACCAGAAAGCCGGGAGTAGGCGCCTCTTACCAGTTTACCGCGCTTGAATTCACTGAACCAGGAGCCCGGGATTTCCTTTGGCCATGAAGTAATCCTAGCCTGAAAAGGGGTTGGAGAGGCACAACGAGGGGGGAAGAAAACAGAGACAAAAAAAGAAGAAGAAGCATTACACAGACTCGCACAGCAACCTGCTCAGAAAAAAAAGAATCCACATATTCCCTGACATTTGGGGCTGGCTGTGATGGTGTCTGGTGCCCCCCCCCCGGAAGAGTCTCGGGGTCTCGCCACGACAGCCTCATCCTCCAAGAACATTTGTACAGCAAGCCGGGACTTTTGCAAAGGGTCTTCCCTTGGGTCCTCTCGACGGAGCCCTTCAGACAGCCCTCTGCAAAGACGGCTTGCTGAAGAGCACCGAGGGAGTTCTCGGAAGAAGCGCCGAGCCAGACAAAGCAGTCCCGGTTTGCAGTTCCGTCTCTTCGACAGCTCTCGAGAGGGCCGTTCAAAGCACTGCAAGGAGCAAGACTGTTTCCCAACAACCTCCTGAAGGAGGACAGCCTTAGGGCGCAATCCTAACCAACTTTGCAGCACCGGGGTAAGGTAAACATTCCCTTACCTTGAAGAAGGCACTTCCCTTGGGAAGAAGGTGCTTCCCTTACCTCGAAGAAGACAATGTGACTACTGCTCCACTGCAGGATGCAGCACATGCCCCATTGGCATGGCTATGTCGGTGCTGGAAAGTTGGCTAGGACTGCCCCCTTATCCTCCCCACAGATCAGAAAAGAGAGAGAGGCTTGACCAAGGCCATTGAGCGGGTTTGTGGCAGATGTGAGGTGGAGACTTTAATTAACTGCTCTGTTTCTTACCAGCTCCTCTTCGCGTTCCGACTTTTCTTGCAAGATTGCCCAGTACAGGTGAACCTTCCTGGTTGGCTCACAGCTCAGGCTCTGAACTGCCCCCAATGGGACTAAAAGGATTCATACGGGGGACGGGCGGGCGGAGGGCAATGTGGTACATCGTAATAAGGTGACAGAAATGCGGCGCCCAAAGAGAGCCACAAGTTCCAAGACGACGTTTTTTCTACAATATTTTTCCTCTGGGAATCCTTCCCCGAGGTTGAATCACCCCTTAGGAAAAGGGTGTTGAGGGGGGAAAGCAACGTCTTCACACCTGAATGTCAAAATGATTCACGGGGAACTTGAACATTTGTCGCCCACCGAGAATAAGCTCTGACTGTATCAGCTTGTGTGGGAGGGGAAAAGGAGGGAAGCCTTTGTGCAGCTAAGGGCGCTGTCGAAACGGTCTCCTGGCTGCTCAGCATCCGCTAGCTAGTCCTGCAGAGGTAAGGACTTTTTTTTTTTCCTGGAAGAGCTGCTTTTGCTGTGCACGCGGAGAAGCCTGCCTGGAACAGAGCCAAGGAGTGGGTAGGGGGCCTCCCTACACAAAACTGCTTGGCCAGCGTTAAGAGGAAAGCTCCTGGGAAATCTAGTCTAGGGCCCGCTGCATCTCAATACAAGCCAGTTTTGTCCCAGGCAAAAACCTCCAGGCACCTCTGTATTTCATGAGAAACTGAAGGCTGCAGTGAGGGGATGGAACGTAAGAACATCGGAAGAGCCCTGCTGGATCAGGCCGAAGACCCACCTAGTCCAGCTTCCTGGATCGCACAGTGGCCCACCAGATGCCTCAGGGAGCAACACAAGATGCCTGCATCCTGTTGCCACTCCCTTGTATCAGGCATTCTGAGGTAAATTTCTGAGGTAAAATTCTGAGGTAAATAATAACTTGCAACCCCATCTGGGCCTGAGACCACAAGATGCCTGCATCCTGCTGCCACTCCCTTGTATCAGGCATTCTGAGGTAAATTTCTGAGGTAAAATTCTGAGGTAAATAATAACTTGCAACCCCATCTGGGCCTGAGACCACAAGATGCCTGCATCCTGCTGCCACTCCCACGCCTCTGACATTCAGGGGTTAGCCTACTTCTAAAACCAAGAGGTTGCACATGCCAGACCCATCGCCTGTCCACGCCCCTTTTGAAGGCGTCTAGGCCAGATGCCCTCACCACATCCTGTGGCAAGGAGTTCCACAGATTTCCTCGGCAAGGAAAGGTGGGGCTTCACGCCCCTCTAACTGAGCCCAGCTTTTTTTTTTTTTAATCTCAAGACGTAATATCCAAGGATTAAAAATATCCTGAACAGACTCCTGCCCCCTCAAAATGCCATAGTAGGTGATTCTATAACCTCCCCAGAACAGAACTTGGTTTCTGACCATTTTAAGAAAATCATAACCACAAGAACGTTCCCCTTTCTCTTGTCTCCCCCCCCCTTTTTCACTTCTCGACTTGAGATGGGCCTTCTCAATGGCTTCCCTGGAATATAAATCAGTTATGCATTTTGCAACCATTTCTTATGACTTTGGAATCAGTGACATGCGTCTTCGGAGAACGGGTAAAATATCAGTGGCAGCTGAGTAAGCAAATGTTCATTATGATTGAGAGAGTATTGGGTATTGAGAAAGGTAGGAGGGGTTTGGCGGGGGACGGCTAGCAAAATGACTGATCCAGGGCAGGAGGAGGTAAGAGAACAGACAAAACCAGGCCCATCTCTCTGGTACTGGAAAAAGGCACTGAGATGAGAGCGAGAGAGAAGGGAGAAAAAAAGAATTCACTTACCCCTTCGGACTTTTTATCCGGGAAGATGCAAGTTTCACCTCCGGCTGTAAAATTACAGTAAACTTTGAAAGAATCCCTGGAGCAACCTTGATTCGGATCAACCCAATATTCACCTGGATTTGGGATTAAAAACAAAACAAAGAGTTTAAACCACCTCTTGGAACAGAAATGTGGAATAAATTTCAATGGTTTCATTTCCAATTGGAATTTCCGCTGAGAATCTTAATTCTGAGCTGTTGATTTTAAAGGGTTTAAAAAATAATAATCTTGTAAACCGCGTTGAATTTCAGAAAAGTGGCATATAAATCAAATAATAAATAAATTTCGCCCTGTGCCCTTGCAAAAAGCATGTTAGTTGCCTGTTTGATCCTAACAGTGGGGTATATTTTGAGAACGTATTTTGTATACGTCCACATTCTAGGCCATCTGGACAAATGGGCATGTCCCAGTATCCACTGGGTATCCACCGTGGATACCCAACACCGCGGATACTGGGGATGCCTTTTTAAAAATAGGGGAACATCAGTGGTTTTACTGCCGCAACAAGGAAAAAAAAAGATTTAATAGGCATCCCGGTATCCATGGATGATTGAAACCGTGGATACTGAATCAGTGGTACTAAGCAAAATGCAGCCCAAAAATAACTCACATGAAAAGAAAAGCTAAAATTTATTCAGAGATGGTCGGTAATGACCCCGATGTTAATCAAAGCCTTCCACCCACCACTTTATAAGCTTGCGTTGCCTTTCAACTCAAAACCTTTCGGATGCAGGAAGAAAGGATTTTCCTAACGAAACCTGAATGGTCAATAGCGATGCCTCGTCCTCTTTATGATCACCAACACAAGGCAGCAGTTAAATGAGTTTTCACCACCTCTGGGTCACTGAGATGCTTGCACAAACACAAAGCCTGGAAAAGCTACGTGCCATTTCCTTTAATTGTAGCTCAACTGATTCCACTTTCCAATCACACACACACACACACACACACACACACACACACCCAAGGGAATTAAAAAATACAACCCTTTTACTATAGGACAGGGCAGCTCTGAACGTTTTAGGGCCACATCAAATATCTGGCACGGGATCAAGGGGTGGAAAAATAAAACACACACATTTAAATTTAAATAAATACATTAGAGATGGAACTTAGATTGAATGAATGGGTTCAAAGTTCCAGGATTCCTCCAAGCACCAACATACACCACAGAAATATAGGGCACACTTTCATGGACCCCCATTCCCCCAGCCCACAATCAGCTGACTTAAATGTGCTGGAGTAAATATCTTGGAACCAGAAAATCACAGAAGTGCACAGGAAGTTCACGTTCAAGTTCACCCAGAGCATGTTCTGAGGGCCGAGGAGGCCTCCCCAACAGAAAGCCTTCACCTAAAAACATCACTTCTGGAAAACCAAGAAGTGACTGTTTTTGGCCTTCTGAGGGCTGGGGAGGCTGCTTTAGATGAATAAAACATCTTCTTGCATCCTGACCCTGGGCTGAGCGTATTTCTTCCTTGGAACCCCAAAAAGAATCTCCAGCCCAGGTCAGATTAAGAACACAAGAAGAGCCCCATTGGATCAGGCCAAGGCCCATCTAGTCCAGCTTCCTGTATCTCACAGCGGCCCACCAGGTACCTCAGGGAGCACACGAGACAACAGGCTGCTTGCATCCTGTTGCCACCCCCTTGTATCAGGCATTCTGAGGTAAAATTCTGAGGTAAAATTCTGAGGTAAATAATAACTTGCAACCCAATCTGGCCCTTAAGAACCCAAGAAGAGCCCTGCTGGGTCAGGCCAAAGGCCCATCTAGTCCAGCTTCCTGTATCTCACAGCGGCCCACCAGGTGCCTCAGGGAGCACACGAGACAACAGGCTGCTTGCATCCTGTTGCCACCCCCTTGAATCAGGCATTCTGAGGTAAATTTCTGAGGTAAAATTCTGAGGTAAATAATAACTTGCAACCCAATCTGGCCCTTAAGAACCTAAGAAGAGCCCTGCTGGGTCAGGCCAAAGGCCCATCTAGTCCAGCTTCCTGTATCTCACAGCAGCCCACCAGGTGCCTCAGGGAGCACATGAGACAACAAGATGCTTGCATCCTGTCGCCACTCCCTTGCACAGTGGGCTGGAACAGGGCAGCTTCCTATTACACACGCTGCATTTCCAAGTGCATGTGACGTTTTTGTCGTGGCTCCCAAAGGACCCCCCCCTCCTCCTCCCCCATGTGCCGCGCATACCGTCTGGGAAGTCCGGGTGGCAAAGCTGCAGGTCTTTGCAGGTGCGCGCCGGGTTGTGCTGAGTGCCCAGGGGATGTTTCATCTGCTCGATTTCCAGTTTCAGCGAGTTCAAGGAGCCGAAGATCTCCTCCATGCCGTCCGCGTAGTCCATGTAGCCGTCGGCGGCGCCTTCGTCCACCAGCTGGCTCGCGTCGATGTTCCGTCGGGTCCTCTTAGAGGACATCATCGGAAGCGGCTGGATCACTTCCCCGGGAGGGCCCTGGCGGGAGGGAGGGAGGAAGGACCACAGCAACACGGTTGGACTTCGACCTAACCAAGGAAGAGGGTCAACCCTTGAAGGACATGGCGCAATTCCAACGGGGTACGGCCATACTTACGGGAGGCCCAGGGAGTCCGGGATGACCCATCTCACCCTTCGGCCCTGTTGGACCCTGGACAAAAAGAGAGAGAGAATTACCTGTTAGCGGTCTGGCAAATACCAGCAACAAATGCAGCCTTCCTGGGCTCTCAGTGGGGAAGGGGAACATTCAAAATGGCGGCAGGTGCCATTGGTGCAAGCGTCTGCACCACTATTTACTTATTTATTTAATTGAAGAATTTACACCCCGCCTTTCCCATGCCGGAGCCAACGCCCAAGGTGGCTTACAGAGAACACACAAAATGCAGCGTAACTGCAATAAGTAAAACACGTTAAAACAACAACAGCAAGAGCATTAATCTAGACACTATTCTCCATATCAGGCCGAATGGAGGGTGGGAAAAACAACTGCCCAGACACTATACCAGGGTGGGCAAGACAGCCACACGGTCGTCCAAAGGCCAGGAGAAATAGGTATGATTTGAGCCCTCTCCGAAAGGCCGTGAGGGAGTGTGTAGTTCTTAATTCTTCTGGAAGGGAATTCCATATTTGCTACAGAGAAGGCTCGTCCCCGAGCTGCCATCCCTTTAACTTGGGACAGAGGGGGCATTTGAAGGAGAGCCCCTTTAGCTGATCCAAGAGAGCAAACTGGAACCACTATAGATTCTACGACGGCCCAGAGCTTGCTGCGTCAGGCAACATATTGAAGGACTGGTGGTGGTGTGTAGCAGCCAGGCGTAGTCCAGGGATGATAGGGATGATGGGTTGGAATGAGGGGGTGGCCAGGGGCATCTTTCACCTTCCCCCCCCAAAAGAAAATGGTTGTAGCCAGCTTGGATCTGCAAGAACAAGACTGCTCATCCAACAGATTTTTGGTTTTGCAGCTTTGAAGTTTGCACTTACCGAGGATCCTTTAGCACCTTTCGGACCAGGAGGGCCCTAAACCAAGCACAGGACGAAAAGCAGTTAGTGAGAGAATACAGAAGTACGCACTGAAATGCAAACTACGGCATTGAAACACACACACTGGTAAGCTCCAGGGGCGGAGCTAAAGAAGTGCAAAGGGGGGTGCAACTACACTGGGCATCAGGTTTTAGGGGTGCAAAAAGCTGAGCTTGTGGCCCAAATTGTGTAAGCCTTGGTGTGCATGAATAAAGCCATCCTGTTATGTATCACGGAGAAGGTCATTCCATGCAGAACGCAGTGAAGCAAACTGCAG
This sequence comes from Lerista edwardsae, assembly GCA_029204185.1. Classification (NCBI taxonomy): domain Eukaryota; kingdom Metazoa; phylum Chordata; class Lepidosauria; order Squamata; family Scincidae; genus Lerista; species Lerista edwardsae. The sequence continues at coordinate 496,330 of JAJKFI010000127.1, read as the reverse complement.
TGTAATTAATACCTTTACTCTGTCAAACTTTATAGCCACCAACCCCCCCCCCCCAGAAAATGAAAATATAACTGTCATGGAAAATTGCTTGCTCAGATAACTTTTAAAGTGGACACCCCACCCTGAGCTCCTTGGAAGAAATATGAAAAATTTGAATGAATGAATGAATGAATGAATGAATGGTTTTGTCATATGGGGGGATGTTAAAAAATTATGGGCCCCGAGTGTCAAATGACCTAGCTACGCCACTGTTGGGGGGTGACGGTGGGCTTGGGGGCAACAGGAAAGGGCACAATACTGGGGGGGGAGGATGTGGGTTCTCCTCCCCATTTTTACCTTTTTAAAAAGCCCAGGCATGTGATCACTTCCTAAGTGAAACAGGAAGTGGGGAAGGGTATGGAGGAGAAGAGTGGTAGGCTAGAGCAGCTGAGGCTCGGATGTTCTTGCAACTGATGAGGGGATTGAGAGCCAGGATGCTGCAGTGCTTCAGAAGTAGGACTCAGAGCACAATCCTAACCTGGAGTTAGGCCAGCGACGTTTGGCCGGCACAAGGAACACCGTAAAGTACGTTTGGACCACTCTTGGAGTCAGGGAGGATGGCGCACGTCTGACTGCTGGCCTCCCTGACTCTGAGAGTGGTCCAAACACCACTCCCTTGTATCTGGCATTCTGAGGTAAATTTCTGAGGTAAAATTCTGAGGTAAGTATGAGGCAAATAAAGCAAAGTCTGGCCAGCACAAGGGACACCATAAAGTATGCTTGGACCACTCTGTGAGGCCAACACACGGACATGTGCCATCATCCCCGACTCCGAGAGTGGTCCAAACGCACTTCATGGTGGTCCTTGTGCCGGCCAAACTTTGCTAGCCTAACTGTGCCGGCCTAACTCCAGGTTAGGATTGCACCCCAAGACATGGAAGAACCAGGTTCATGAAGCTTCCTGGGTGACCTTGGGCCTAGCCACCATCTCTCAGCCCTGCCTACCACACAGGGTTGTCGTGCGGACCAGCGTAGGGGAGGAACCATGTACACCGTCCTGAGCTCCTTGCAGGAAGGGCAGTATACAAAAATGTGAAGAATAAATACGTAAAATAACATACCGGTAGTCCTGGGGGGCCTGGAGGACCAATTGGACCAGAGGGACCTGTGATCCCCTGCAAACAGAAATATTAAAAATGAAAATGAACGCTTGTTAAGATATAATTACTCTGATGGCTGCTAAGCACAAGCTTTGGAGGAGAAAATGGCTTCCAATTTGGGTGCTGAAAAACACACATTCAGACCTGCTGATTTCAGCAGAACCTTCCCAGTAGCCTACCTGTTCCCCTTTTGGCCCCGATCCTCCCTGGGGGCCCGGCAGGCCTCGGTCTCCCTTCTCTCCTTGCTCGCCAGGAGGCCCAATGAGACCAATCAAACCAGGATGACCCTAGGAAAAAAAAATGCCACGTATGCAAAGTTTCCAAGATGAAACGGCCACGAGCCGCATTTCGCTGCAACCGTGTTCCCGGCGGACTATGTTTTTAAACACTTGAACTCGCAGGCTCAAAAGGGAACAATTAAGACGTCGTCTTTGCAACTCGACCTTCTTAAATTCCTCACTTCCAAGCGGGCACCGAAGACTGAGAAAAGGCTATGGAAGAGTGCAGGCAGGAAGTCTTTGCTTTCATACAAAAGACGACGTGGTACGAAGTTGACAAATAGCTCCGGCTGGAATTGCCGTGATGTCGGGGGCCGCGATGTGACGTTAGCTCTGAATTCGAACCTGGTTCTGGCACCACCGCAACACCGGGGTTGGCTCTAGGAGCTGTGGGTCCCACTGTGAAACATTACTGTAGGACCCGCATCTTCCAGAGGGCCCCCCCCACTCATCAGGCCAAGTCATAGCGGTGCGCTAGGGGCTGATACAAAGTCGACAAAAAGGGGGCCTAGGAGCCCAAGGACAAAAAAGGGGCCCAGGAGACTAAGGAGAGGCCCCAGAAAGTGTGTAGGGCAAAAAGCAGAGTGGAAGGCTAGAGTGGTGGAGGTGCTCTGGCCTACCACTCTCCTCTCCTCCACACTTCCTGTTCCTTGACTTCCTCTTCAAATCTAAAGAGCAGGAGGAAGAGAAGTGGCTATAGGAAGGTGGAAGCAAGTGTCTTTCCCAATCAGTCACCTTAATTTTTTTAAAAAGACATATCTTAGGGGGATTTGGGAGGGAAGGCCTTTGAAAACAGAGACATCTTAGTTTCCATTTGTAAGTTCTGTTTCTGTTCGTCAACGTATTTTCTTTCACAAAAATGCACAAATTATACTTTTTTTAAAACCTTAGGCAACTGCCTCAGTTTGCCTCACAGATGGGCCGCCCCTATAAAGAAATCTCACCTTTTCTCCCTTTGGACCGGAGTCTCCCTTCAGGCCAGGTAAACCAGGTGGGCCCTTTGGAGAGGAACAAAAAAAAGAGATGTGTTGAAAAGAAATGGCATCGCCTACTTTTTGAATAAGCAGCATCACCCGTTTTGAGAGCCCAGGCTCATTCTGGGGCACGTGAATTGAGGCTGAAGCTGGGGAATTAGCATGCAGCTAGCTGGGTAGAAAGAAAAATGGGGAACGGGTGTTAGAATGAAAGTGGAAACCCTCATCCCATCTCCAGCAAAGGAACACAGATTGTCCTCCAATCCAGCCGGCGAATGCCCTGTTAGGGTGCCTAATTTGGGAGATATGGTGGATTTAGGGTGCAGGCAAGCTCCAGTTCACCGTCAGTCCCAACATGGACAGAGCAGACAAAGTGTGGGTCCCCTGGACGTACCATTGGGCCTGGGGGCCCATCAGGACCGGGTGCTCCTGGAAGTCCTTGCTCACCCTACAAAATAAGAGTCACAACTGTTATTTTCCATATTACGAAGGATCTGAAAATGATGCTAAGAATTGCGTAAGGAAGAGACACTTTTGGGGTGTCCCCCTTTCTATTCCCCTTTTCAGTACGGGTTTTATAATGTAGTATGGGCAGTGGTATAGCCACACCCGGGGGCTCAAAAGTTTTCAGCAACCACCGTACCCCAACATAACACTCTCAAAAAAAACTTTTAAGACCACCCGTATGACATCTTAGCGGACTTTGAAAGGTGTATGCCAAGATATACTGCCTCTGGCCTTGGAGGTTTCATTTAGATTTTGGCTAGCCATACATATTGGCAGTTCTGGGATGCACACCTACCTTGGGGTAAGTCCCATTGCATAGAACGGGTCTGCCTTCTGAGGAAACTTGATCAGTTAGGCCAGCAAAGTTTGGCCGGCACAAGGGCCATTGTAAAGTGTGTTTGAACCACTCTCGGAGTCAGAGAGGCCAGCACACAGACGTGCGCCATCCTCCCTGACTCCGAGAGTGGTCCAAACACCATTCCCTTGTATCTGCCATTCTGACGTAAATTCTGAGGTAAAATTCTGAGGTAAATATGAGGTAAATAAAGCAAAGTCTGGCTGGCACAAAGGCCACCGTAAAGTATGTTTGGACCACTCTCGGAGTCAGAGAGGCCGGTGCACAGATGTGCGCCATCCTCCCTGACTCCGAGAGTGGTCCAAACGTGCTTTACGTTGGCCCTTGGGCCGGCCAAAGTTTCCTGGCCTGACTGTGCCGGCCTAACTCCAGGTTAGGATTGCGCTTGAAGTGGAACTGCAATATACAGCTGCAGTCTACCTCTGAATATGAGATGCTGTGATGGAATTTGAGGCCATCATCTACAGTAGATTCTAGAACGCCAATGGGTTGTCCCCTCTTACAAGATGAGCATGCAGTCGCTTGACCTCTGCTTTACAAAGACTTACCACTGGACCAGGAATGCCTCGAAGTCCGTCTGGGCCAGGTTTTCCTGGGGGTCCCTGAGGGCCAACAGGACCGGTTTTCCCAGGAGGCCCTTCCAAGCCAGCTTCACCCTACAGACAAGAAACAAAGAAGATGAGGTCACAGCTGGGAGGATGTGGTCTGGAGGAAATTGTTTTGGTTTTCTCTGCTTCTGAAAGCATCCGTCGTCTTACCTTGGCCCCTTTCTCTCCTTGCCGGCCTTCAGGTCCTGCTGGCCCAGGCGGGCCCTAAATGAGAAAGAAAGTAGTGAGAGAGTCTGGGTGAAAAAACCCCACAATAACTAAAAATCAAGAGCCAGCAAAATGACTGACTGGTATCAGCCAAAGGAATGAGCCATTAATATCTACAGACTAGCTGCCTCAGAGGTCAAGGGATGTTTCAAATAAGTCTTGCTCGCAATTCTTGGCCAACCAATAAAAATAAGACTTACTCTTTTTCCTGGTGGGCCTGAAGGCCCAGGTTCGCCGGTTGGACCAGGGGAACCCTGAAGAGAGGAAAGCCATGAAACGCATGAGTGTACGTATGAGAAAACTAAAGAGACCAACTGCTGAATGTATCGTCCAGCAGTATTCAGCAAAACACAATGTCTTCATCCTAATCACTGAAAGAGATGTTGATCTCTTCTCATAGGAGAAGCCCACTCCTATACATGTCTACTCAGAAGGAAGTCCGTGTGCCATCCTCCCTGACTCCGAGAGTGGTCCAAACGCCACTCCCTTGTATCCGGCGTTCTGAGGTAAATTTCTGAGGTAAAATTCTGAGGTAAGTATGAGGTAAATAAAGCAAAGTCAGGCCAGCACAAGGGACACCGTCAAGCATGTTTGGACCACTCTCGGAGTCAGAGAGGCCAGCACACGGACGTGCGCCCTCCTCCCTGACTCTGAGAGTGGTCCAAACGAGCTTTACGGTGTCCCTTGTGCTTTACGGTGTCCCAAAACTTTGCTGGCCTAACTCCAGGTTAGGATTGCGCTCTAAGTCACCTGTGAGGTGCCTGGTATGGCCCTGTCCAATCCTTGGTACTTCAACGTAAGAATGGCCCAATAACAGCCATTTTCAGCTCAATGTTGCACCAGCGATTTTGCTGGCGCAGCTCCGAGTAGCCTCATGGGGTGTGACTGGTGCATTACTTGGGGTAAGGGGACAAACCCACCAGTTTGCGATCCAACAATTTGGAAACCACTGCTATACAGTTTCCTGGGAGTAAGCCCCACTGGACACAATGGGATGTAGTTCTCAGTAGACACGCGTAGGGTGAATCAGACACAGACCGCCCCAGGAGCTGTCCTGTCTAAGCCCTAACAAACCGATACAACACACCGACATTTACTCACAGTCTGGCCGGACTCTCCATCATCGCCTTTGTCACCTGGTGGACCATCTTGGCCCTGAGAGGGAAAAAAAAAAAACACGGGAAAGAAGGTTTAGATCACGGATACCAGACTGATCATGAAGGCCCTGCTTCGGGGAGAAAACAGCTCTCAAGGCTACCTTGGAATGAATAAGCAACTCATGCTAAGGCAGGGGTGTCAAACCCGTTTCACACAGTGGGCCAAATAGCATTTGTGGTGCCTGCTGAGGGTCAGAAGTGACATCATTAAGCAGGAAGTGACATCACTAAGCTGACCCAGAAAGAAGCACTTTGTTCTCAGGTAGGAACTCATCAGTTAAAAAAAAGGCAGGAGACAACATGCAAATCTTGACCGTATTTTCAAGAGACAAAAGAGACCAATTCTCATGTGGGCCACGCTTTCAGCAGCGCTACTTTGCAGTTCAGCCGCTGAGAGGCAGAAGCCGTACTGCTGAAAGGGCAGTCCATTTGCAAGCAGAACCTCAGCAGTGTCCCCCTCTCTCACCCCCCTGGTGCTCGGCACTTTCTGAGGCCTCCTTCCATCTCTTCCCCCCAGAGCCTCAGCAGAAGTGGCACTGCTGAAAAGGCAGTGCTGGGAGAGCTCAAACATCGTGTAGGTCAGATAAAGAATTTCCAGGGGTCACATCTGCCCTCCGGGCCTTATCCTTGATGCCTCTCTTCTCAAATATAAGGTGCTGAAACTGAAGGCATCTCCTTGTCTAGTCGTGGTCTCTCAGCAGGTTTGGGGGGCAGGACGAAGAGACCTTTCCCCAGAAAAATTTAGTCTGCTTTATTAACCCCTGCTAACCCTGTCACTTTTTCGAGAGGTCTTCCTCTTATATTTAGCAGGGGGAGAGTAATTGTCCCTCTTCACCTCTGCGCAGTGTCTTTTCTAGTGGCTGTTGCTGGTGGCATTTTGCATTTGGGGACAGAGAGCCATTTAACTTTATTATTATTATTATTATTATTATTATTATTATTATTATTATTATTATTCATTCATTCATTCATTCATTCATTCATTCATTCACATATACACAGTCAAACTGATAAAGATCACAAATATCACAGATTGGTCTTTTTATTGGCAATTCAAGCTCTAACCAAGAGCCTAAGAATTGTCCAAGTATCTGCGTAAGATGTATGATGTTCCCAACAGTGTAGATTTTTGTAGGTCAGACATTCTTATATCATTGATCTTCAAAGTTTCTAGATGTTTTTGTAGATTTTTCAAAATAGATCCAAGTGCCCCGATGACAATTGGCACTACTTTGGATCATTTTTGCCATAATCTTCCAATTTCAATTGTCAAGTCCCTATATTTTATAATTTTTTCAAGTTCTTTGTCTTCAATTTGGCTATCACCCGGTATGGTGATATCTATAAGTCATACTTTTTTCTTTTCAACCACCGTTATATCTGGTGTGTTGTGTTCTAAAAGCTGATCAGTTTGAATTCTAAAATCTCATAAAATTTTTACATCTGCGTTTTCAAACAACTTTTTCTACCTGATGGTCATAGTAGTTTTTTGATACTTCAAAATTATATTTTCTACATAAATGCCAATGAATCAAACTAGCCACTCGATTATTTATTTATTTATTTATTGATGATGATGATGATTTTGCCTGTAAACCGCTTTGTGAACTTGGGTTGAAAAGCGGTATATAAATACTGATTATTACAGTGCAGTCCTACAGTCTACTTCCCAAACCAATACTAACTGCAGAATCTGTACAAAGAATTCTGTGCAGAACCTCATCCCGTAACACTGAATTCTGCATCAGAGAATCTAACTTTCTTTCCTAAAGCAGTGGTAAAAAATAAGATACTCCACTTGATCTTAGCCAAGAGGCCAGGAAGCGATAAGGTGAGGAAGTAATCCCCACAGACACTTCCTTCTGAGTAAACCTTATGAGATCTGCACTGTTAAAGTACTCCAAAGGAGAGAACAGTGGATAAGACAATAATACAAATAGCTTCATGTTTGATACTTACAGCTGGGCCTGGTTCACCAGGGGGTCCGGGGTCACCAGGAAATCCCACGGGGCCCTAGAGAAATGTGGGGAAGATTGAAAAAAAAAATTATTGCAGATTTCCACTGGGGCTCTTCTAAGGGACTTTGTGGGGTTGGGACAATGAAAGAATAACATTTTGGAAAGACGACAATGGTAACCTTAGGTTTTTTTGTATCACCAAACCTTTTTCAGTGAAATTTTTAAAAATTCTATCCCATTGCCAAATGCATTTTAATAAATGCTGCATTACACAACCGCATAGTGTCAAGTGTGGCTAAACTAATGGCGGCATTTTTTGGATGCTTGCAACACAATTATAACAATAAAGAACGGCCGGCCTATTCAGATTCATAGCTGTGGCTTAGCAATGGGGAAAAAGTGCTTCTTGTGCTCCTTTCAGAGTTGTGGCATTTTGGAAAGAAATGTCAGGGCTACTTACAGGGCTGCCTTTGGGGCCGTCGTCACCTGGGGGGCCTTTGGGGCCTGGAGGGCCAGCAGCCCCAGAGGGACCAGCTTCTCCCTTTTCCCCTCTTTCTCCTTTCGGGCCCTGTGAACAAAAGATGAGAAATGATCTCTAAACCTGAGATGTACAAAATTAGGCATGGGATGATGGACGGATAGAGGGATGTTCTTTTCCTTTCCTTACCACAACCAGGGGACGTCTGTTTGGGGAGAGGGAACAGATAAAAAGTAATACTTTTTTTTACCCAGCAGGTAATACTTTTTTTTACCCAGCGGGTAATTAATCTGTGGAACTCCTTGCCACAGGAGGTGGTGGCGGCATCCGGCCTAGGTGCCTTTCAAAGGGGACTGGACAGATTTCTGGAGGAAAAGTCCATCGTGGGTTGTGCAGCCTCCTTACGTTAGAAGTAGGCTACCTCAGAATGCCAGGTGCAAGGGAGTGGCCACAGGATGCAGGCATCTTGTTGTCTCATGTGCTCCCTGAGGCATTGGTGGGCCACTGTGAGATACAGGAAGCTGGACTAGGTGGGCTTAAGTGGGCTGTCTCTGAATGCCAGGTGAAAGGGAGTGCATCAGGATGCAGGGTTCTTAGGTGCTCCCAGAGGCATCTGGTCGGCCACTGTGCCATACAGGAGGGCATATGACCTGCAATAGGCTACTTCAGAATGCCAGATGCAGGGGAGTGGCAAGCAGATGCAAGTATCTTATTGTCTTGTGTGCTTCCTGAGGCACCTGGTGGGCCACTGTAAGATGCAGGAAGCTGGACTAGATGGGCCCTTGGCCTGATCCAGTGGGGCTCTTCTTAGGTTCTTAAGGCCCAGATTGTGTTTACCTCAGAAATTTACCTCAGAATGTCAAGATACAAAGGAGAGGCAACAGGATGCAGGGGTCTTGTTGTCTCATGTGCTCCCTGAGGCACCTGGTGGGCCACTGTGAGATGCAGGAAGCTGGACTAGATGGGCCTTTGGCCTGATCCAGCAGGGCTCTTCTTATGCTTATGAGACAGGGACATCACCATCATCTGTCCTGACATCCATTCTCGGGACGTTGCCAATGAAAACGTTCCCCCATGAAACAAACACCATCAGTCTATAATGGTACTCGTGCACCCCACTTTGGAAACCCCTGAAGTCTCTAGAAAGCTTTTCAGCAAAGTCGTTCTCTATTTTCCTCTAGATTCCTACCCTACGCTAGTTGTTCAAAAGGTTCACCACTTACCGGGGGTCCAGAGTCCCCAGGCAATCCCGGCTCTCCAGATTCTCCAGGTTCTCCCTGGAAATTAGAACCGAAAAAGGAGGGCATTTTAGTTTAATGTGCCTTTAATACAGGGATGACCTACAGCCCCTATTCCCCTCTTGGCTCCATGCAGGATTAAGACCTTTAGGGGCCCTCATCACTCAAAAGACTATGGTGCGCCCATACGCTGTACACATAATTCAAAGTAAAAACAGTACTAAACTGAAAAATAAAATTTTATCTTTCGAAAGGAAACAAATTACAGTAAGATTTATTTACAGTAAACACGATGGCTAGGAGTGTTGGGTTTTTTTTTGGACATTAACAACCACTTTTTGGCGGTTAAAATATCTGGCTAAAAACACCAAACACTGCATTTTGGTGTTGAAGATCTTTTTCCCAGAAGTTAAAATAGACAACTTTTCCAATTGGAAATAATACTGTGGCTGAGCTGTATCATCTGCCTAGTACACTTTGAAAGCATTTAAATTGGATAAAAATGAGAACTTGGACTGAGAATGTAGACTGAAAACGTGTTAACAGGGCCATTTGCTATTTTAATTGAGAAATGATGGAAAAAAATCACCAAAAACACGCACACCCGTACCTACGGCACCAGTATCACGCTGCATTAAAAAAATGAGATGTTACTTTGAAAATACAAAGATGACTCTAATGTGATGTGGCTGGATCCTGCCTGGCTGCATCACACAATTCCACAACCCAGAGCACAATCCTAAACTGGAGTTAGGCCGGCATAAACTAAGCCAGCAAAGTTTGGCCAGCACAAGGGCCACGGTAAAGCCCGTTTGGACCACTCTCTGAGGCAGGGAGGATGGCGCACATCTGTGTGCTGGCCTCTCTGACTCCATGAGTGGTTCAAACATACTTTACGGTGTCCATTGTGCTGGCCAGACTTTGCTTTATTTACCTCATACTTACCTCAGAATTTTACCTCAGAAATTTACCTCAGAATGCCAGATACAAGGGAGTGGTGTTTGGACCACTCTCTGAGGCAGGGAGGATGGCACACGTCTGTGTGCTGGTCTCTCTGGCTCTGAGAGTGGTCCAAACATACTTTACATTGCCCCTTGTGCCGGCCTAGTTTATGCCAGCCTAATTCACTTTAGGATTGCGCCCCCAATGTTTCCCAGCATCATCGCACCCTTCTTCCATTGTGGCCTCTTCTCAGGAGCCACCTTCTTGGGTCGCACAAGCTCTCAAACTCTTCTTGCGAGAAGAGCGTGACATCTTGCACAATCCAAGATGGCGGCGCCCAACACACAGTTTGGGAACAACTGCCATAATCCATAAAGGGTCAATGCTTGCTTGACCGCCTCAATGTCCAAGCTCAACGGCATTAGCTCAACATCCAACCCACCATTCTCCTTCCAACTACCTCCACCCCCACCTGCCCAACAAAAAGACTTCTCCAGAGCCCATTTCTCTCGGAATGCCAGATATGTGTTACCTTCTCGCCGACGGATCCAGGGTTTCCAATCCCACCTGGTGGACCTTGTGGTCCATCAGCTCCTGGCGGTCCAGATGGTCCTCTTGGCCCGGGGGGACCTGGGGGACCCTTTGAAGGTGGGGAAGAGACAGAAAAGTGGCATTTCAGTCAAGATCAACCATTGGGTGTAGGTGTTTTGCAGGTGTCTATAGATGTCCGTTGACTGCCGGTAAATTCTGAGTCCTTCCGGCCTTGTTTGGGGCTCCTCTTTGGAATTGCCAACCCAATGACCAGTGGAAGTTACCCAGGTCAAGCCAAGTGGGGGACAGCTGTTGTTAGGGTTCCAGAAGGGAATTCCATCATGGAGGTGCTACTACAGAGAAGGCTTGCCCTCATGCCACCATCGCTCTAGTTTGGTATAAAGGCAGCACTTGGAGGAGAGCCCGCTCAAGTGACTTAAGGGAGCGGGCTGGAATGTATGGGAGAAGGCAGTCCCTCTGATAACCTGGGCCAAAACCGTAACTGGCTTTAAAGGTCAATAACAGAATTGGGCCCGGAAACGAATGGGCAGCCAGTGCAGCCACCGAGATAAAGCAGAGGGGGTGTCTGGTCTGCTGGTGTCAGGAGAGCCAGCAAGAAAGTCCAGCGAAGGTGCCCTCAAAGGGTCTTCAGAAAGTTCTGTGTGATTAGTCAACTGTCTTCACACTTCACATTCTTAAGATGGCTTAGCCACTGCTAAGACATAGACCTCAGCATCTCTGTTTTGCCAAGCCATTAATCCTGCCTGGCTGGCTTTAGCCCTTAGGGCCCAGGTATGACAAGTCAACATTTCAGGGAAAACAACATTTACGATTATTACTTTGTACACTTACCATTTGACCAACATCACCCGTTTCCCCTTTTTCACCAGGAGGTCCAGGTAAACCCTGTGGAAGGAGGAAAAAGGCGTTGATTTACGCAATACATCTTTTTTTCAGGTACCCCCGTAAAACACCACCAGGTTATACTTGAGAAAGTGAGGCTGAGAAGTTGGGTGGGGGGGCAGAGGCGTCATCCAGGCGGAACGGCCCGCCTGCCCTCCCTCGCGTCCCGAATCACTCTGAAATGGAGCGATTTGGGCGCTGTGAGGCTTAGGGAGGCGTGGCAGCCCTCCGCCATAGGAGCGGAGGGCTGTCAATCATCCGGGCGTTCCGGTTCCTGGCGCGCCCGGATGACATCACTGGGGTGGTGGTGGTAAATTTGTGCTCTACGAATATAGGTGGGGCCTTCTCATAACGCAGTTTTCCCATCTGCTGATTTGCCTCAGGGCGCAATCCTAACCTGGAGTTAGGCCAACAAGGTTTGGCTGGCACAAGAGTCACTGTAAAGCATGTTTGGACCACTCTCGGAGCCAGGGAGGATGGCACACATCTGTGATCAGAGAGTGATCCAAACATACTTTATGGTGTCCCTTGTGCTGGCCAGACTTTGCTTTATTTACCTCATATTTACCTCAGAATTTTACCTCAGACATTTACCTCAGAATGCCAGATACAAGGGAGTGGTGTTTGGACCACTCTCGGAGTCAGGGAGGATGGCGCACGTCTGTGTGCCGGCCTCTCTGACTCCAAGAGTGGTCCATACATACTTTACAGGCGTCCCTTGTGCCGGCCAAACTTTGCTGGCTTAACTGTACCGACCTAACTCCAGATTAGGACTGCGCTCTCAGCGTGACCATAGAAGAGACGGTCTCTTAAACAAGCACATGCTGTTAATTGAGCGTTTTGAAAAAAAGCATTTTTAAAAAGCTTTTCTTACCAAGGCAAGCCAAGCTCCTTCGGCCCACGTTCAGTGGCTCAAACCCAGCAGAATCTCGACCCAAACCCTCGAAGCTGCCAGTCTGAGCCCTACTGCAGGCACCCCCGTAAGTGCTTCTTGCAAATTACCTGCAACCCCACTGGACCTGGGGGGCCAGGGAAGCCTCTCGCTCCTTCGTCGCCTTTCTGACCAAACAGACCTTGTTGCCCGCGAGGCCCAGGCTCACCATCTGCTCCCTTGAAAGACAAAGAAAACAACAACCACACTGAAATCCAGAGAGTTTTTTTTATATATATTGCAAGGTTTTCCCTCTCCTCCTCCTCCTCCAGAAATGTTCCTCGGTGGTTCTTGGGAGAACGTACATGCAGTCAGCCCTCATCGCCCCGCTAGGACTAAGTTCCTGGAAATCCTGGACAGCGAATTTGGAGATCATGAATCATTGATCTGATGGGACCAGTGGGAGACGCCATCAGAGGAGGAAGCCGGCAGAGTGCAGCAGGAAGTGCCCAAAGACCTCCGAATGCTGCAGAGCCCATGGAGTTATAATTTACATGGAGAAGAAACTTCCGGGTCTGGTCTAACAATATGGCCGATGCAATGGGTCTGGTCCCATGGTCTGGTCTAACAATATGGCCGACGCAACTCCATGGGTCTAACAATATGGCTGACTCAGATCATATAATTATGCGGAATTAAACCTTGTAATTGCATATTAACTCATAATACGGTTACCAATGATGTTTCTACACGATCACACGTTTTTATAAATCCTAAACACTACGCGCAAAGCAATCTGAAATGCTTGGAATCAGCATTGTTTTGAGTATAAAAACATGGCCGCTAAGCCCGCCCCCTGGTTTCACTTTGTTCCTATCTAACTGCATGGGCAGGGCCACCCCCTGGCAGAGCCCTTCCAGAGGCTGCAGGGACCTTCCAAATGGCACCTGCGACCAGCATGGACCTCTTAAACATGGCCGGTGGGTGCTTCCACCAGCCGTTTTAAAGGGGTCATTGCTGGTTACACATGCCAGCCTGAAGGTCGCTGCAGGTCCCTGCACCGTAGATAATGAGGACTGATGCACAGATAACGAGGAAAGTAGCAATTCCGCCCCTTGCAGATAAGCAAAGTCGCGGATAGTGAGGATACATATAAAGAGGATTTGACTGCAATAAGCTGGTTTCTGGCGGATACTGAGGTCTCAGGCTGAGATTAGTATCAGTCAATTCCAGTCCAAAGACTACGATTCGTCTAGTTTGGATGATGGTAATAACGATGATGCGCCGAAGAATAGATGCTTTCGAATTATGGTGTTGGAGAAGACTCCTGAGAGTCCCCTGGACCGCAAGGAGATCCAATCGGGCAGTCCTCCAGGAAGTCAAGCCTGATTGCTCCCTGGAAGGACAAATGCTGAAGCTGAAGCTCCAATACTTTGGCCACCTCATGAGAAGAGAGGACTCTTTGGAAAAGACCCTCATGCTGGGAAAGATGGAAGGCCAAAGGAGAAGGGGGCGGCAGAGGAGGAGATGGTGAGACAGTGTCACCGAAGTGATGAACATGAAGTTGGGCGAACTCCGGAAGCTAGTGGAGGACAGGGAGGCCTGGCGTGCTGTGGTCCAGGGGGTCGCGAAGAGTTGGACACGACTTAGTGACTCAACAACAACAACAATAACGATGATGATAACAGCAACAACAACACTAAAAAAATGTAGTAGTAACAGTAATAATAGCGTTGATTCCCAGGGAAATGTCAGAAGACGTAGGATGACTGACAAGCGCAGGCATACTTACGGCTGGACCTGGTTGCCCAATGGGACCCTGGGGGCCTGTGGGGCCAGGTGGACCCTAAAAGAAAAAGAAAGAGAGGCGTGACCCATAGAAATGGCAATGCGGATGGCAAAGGGGTGATTAAATTTCAGAAAATTCCTCTATTCCTCAATACAGGCTATTAGACATTGAACTGCAAGATCTGCCGAGCACAGCAGATGGTGTCTCTGTTCCCCCTTGTGTTTTGGGACCTCTATCAGTTTTGGGTCGTCGTATGGCCTTTTATTTGTATCACCTACCTGCCCTTGCTCTTTGGGGGTGGTTGAATCTGTGGCCCACCTCCTCTTCCACTGCCCTCTTCATGCTGAGGCCAGAAAAAACCTACTAGCCCCAATTCTATCGAGGAGGCAACAGATAGCGGAAGGGGAGTGGATAAAAATTCTCCTGGCTACGTCAGACCCGGAACTGTTAAAGCAGGTAGCAGTCTTTCTAAACATCATTGTGCAGACTAATATTAGTCGTGAGTCTACTGCGGAGAGCTAATTTTCTTTTAAATGATGTCTTGTGTGCATTGTTCTTGTACGTTATGTAAATACGATGTACCTCCCTGTTGTATGCCAATAAAGGTATTATGAATCTGAATCTGAACCTATTTGTATCACCTACAAGATCCGAAAAAGCGTAGAGCTTATTCCTTGGCCAGATTTCACGTTATCCCGTCGGCGGTCTTATATGGCAGATTCAGATGGGTACCACATGAGGAGAAGTGCTGTCTTTGTGCTTTGGGGGGCATTGAGACCATCTCACATGTGTTTTCATATTGCCCACTCCGTAACGACCTTCGTGAAAAGTATCTGGGATCGATTCTGCCAAAAACCGAGAGGCCATCTCGATGAGGAAAAAATCTACTTCCTTTTGAGCGACGTAGCGGAGGACAAGCGAGAGGAAGTGGCCAATTTTTTATTTGTAGACTGCATCATTAAATGTCAGAGTAAACGATTCAGTCATGCCTATATTTCAAAATAGTTCTTAATCATTGTCGAGACGCCTACTGTTGTCTTTCAAATGTAATATTTTTGTTGTTGTTTTTATGCCAATAAAGGCTTCTATTTCTGTGTTTCTTTCTCTACCCACAATCCACCCCCTGCATAATTTTATGCATCTCCATCAGGCTTCCCCCTCCAGTGCAACCCTTTTAGGCAGTGTATTTCAGAGAGCTGTTCTCTTGCCCCCCCCCCCCCCGTGATGCTCATAGGAAACTGCCCCCCACCTGTGACGGGCCGGGGGTCCAACAGCATCATACCCATGTCACTTGGAGCCCTGCTGGACAACCACACCCTACAATAGGAAAGACACCCCTCACCTGCTCTCCTTTGTCGCCTTTGGTTCCCTTCTGTCCTGGTTCGCCGATTTCACCCTGTGACACAGAAAAACGCCGTTACAGGTTGAGCACCCCTTCTCCGAAAACCCGACTTGCTCCGAAATCGGAAACTCTGTGAGCCCCACGAGTGGAAAATTCCACGCCAGGTCTCATTGACGGGGTCGCACGTGACGGGGCGTTGAGTCCACGACACTTGTGCCTTCTGAGGGTACGCCGTACACAAACTTCGTTTCAGGCACCACATTATTTAAAAAAATATATATATCGAATGAGCTTCAGACTATGTGTATATGAAACATAAGAACATAAGAAGAGCCCTGCTGGATCAGGCCAAAGGCCCATCAAGTCCAGCTTCCTGTATCTCACAGCGGCCCACCAGGTGCCTCAAGGAGGCACGAGACAACAAGATGCCTGCATCCTGTTGCCACTCCCTTGCACCCGGTACCAGTAGCCCACCACCTTTGTAAGGAGGTTGCACAATCCATCATTGCCTATAGCCCACGATGGACCTTTCCTCCAGAAATCCGTCCAATCCCCTCTTAAAGGCATCCAGACCAGATGCCATCACCACCTCCTGTGGCAAAGAGTTCCACAGATTTACTACCCGCTGGGTAAAAAAGTCCTTCCTTTTATCTGTTTTAACTCTCCCAACCCTCAGTTTTAGCGGATAAATGAATTGTGTTTTTAGACGTGGGCCCCGTCCCCGAGACATCAGATTATGTATTTGCAAATACTCTGAAATCCGAAAAATAAAAACAAAAATCCGAAATCCGAAACGCTTCTGGTTCCAAGCTTTCAGAAAAAGGATACTCAACGTGTATAAAAATCACACTGCAAATGTCAAGAGGATGCAGGAGGACGTTCACAAAGAACATCTGGGAGAAAATTTGGGGCGGCCCAAGGCCAAAGTGTACCCGCTACCTCCAGATTCATGATCTGGGTTGCGCTTGGTTGGAAAAACGAAAGCCGAACGCACACGGAATCTCCCGGCAGAATTTTATCCAGGGGAAAACATGAAGGGAAATTGGGTGGCTTGGAGGAATTTTCAGGGGAGGGAGAAGTTTAGAGTCTGCCAGAGCTACACAAACAACTGAAGCTTTGAAGAACCTGTTCAGGAGTTAGGCCAGCCACCACCTCCACCTCGCCTTCTCCACCCACTCTCTGCACTTGAACAGGAAGGGAACAAGAGTCAAAAGCACAGAGGAGAAGAGATTGTCAGGCTAAAATGTCAGAGACGCTCTAGCCCATCACTCTTATCTCCTTCATACTTCCTCTCTGTTCTTCTCTTCTTTTTCCAGTCCAGGGAATGTGAGAAGGTGTTGTGAAGGAAACAAGAGTAGAAAGTGCAGGGGAGAAGAGACTGGAAGGCTAGAGTGTCAGAGACGCTCTAGCCCAAGCCTCTTCTCTCCTTCATACTTCCTGTTCTTCTCTCCCTTTTCCAACCCAGGGAATGTGAGAAGGTGTTGTGAAGAAAAAAACAAAAGTAGAAAGTGCAGGGGAGAAGAGAATGGCAGGCTAGAGTGTCAAAGATGCTCTAGCCTACAACTCTTCTCTCCTTCATACTTCCTGTTCCTCTCTTCCTTTTCCAGTCCAGGGAATGTGAGAAGGCGTTGTGAAGAAAACAAGTGTGGAGGGGGGCATTTGGTTCTTTATCGGATCCACCAGGTGTAAAGAGCAGCAGCAGAGGTGGCAAACGGAAACAGGCATCTTACACCCCTGCTAATCCACGTCCTGAGGCAACTGCCTCAATCGGCCTGATAAAAGGCCGGCCCCGGCTGCCGGATACACTGGATGTGTGTTTTGCTGTACCATGACCTTGTGCAGCAGGGATGAGACATGGTGGTGACTTTACAGGAGCAGTTTAAGGACAGACATGCCTTGTACCTTGTGGTTCTTGCCTGGAAAAAAGGAACATTCTGACATACAGGGCTGTTCCTCCCTGGAGAGTCCCGTAAATGCAGAGAGGCAAGGAACGTACAGGCCAAAAGCAGTACATAGCCAGCGCTACAGATTTACACGCTTGGCTGCGCCTAACTTCAAAACAGTTCAATCACTGATGCATGAACCGAGTCTGCTTTGCAAGGCTAACAGTGTATAAAAAGGGTGTTTTAGAAAAGGAGACGAGATTCCTTTTAACTTCTCAGGGAAGGAGTCAGGAGGAGGGACGGCGTCAGTTTGGCCCAGCACAAAATCCATCCCGACTGGAGACGTTCTCACCTTGTCACCGTCTTCTCCAGGTGGGCCAACGGGGCCTGCCGGACCAGGAAGTCCAAGTGGTCCTTGGATACCATCGCGACCGGCTGGACCCTGGGGGCCTTTTTCACCCTAGGACAACAGGACGAAAACAGACAGGGTCAAAGCATGTTTTTATTTGTACGTTCATTCTGGGGCCAAGAGGAACGCATTCACCACCATGTCCTGTTCTCCACGGTGCCCAGAAGGTCTTCTACACCCAGCGATGGGATCTACAAATGAACAAGGGGAACGCTGGGCAGGACTTACGTGGGGCTTCCGCATGATTGGCTGCCTGTCCGTAGCGTTCCACAGCTGTCCTGGCCTCGGGGGGGCTGCCCCCGGTTAGCGCCCCCCGCTGCTTGCCCAGGCACCCGGCGCGACCCTCACCTGTCCCCCACGGTGAGCAGGAGCCCCCCCCGAGGCCAGGGCAGCCGCGGAACGCTACGGACGGGATGCCACTCAAGCGGAAGTCCCACCTACGTCCCGCCCAGCGTTCCCCCTGATCATTTGTGGATCCCATCGCTGTCTACACCCCTTGGGGCAGCACCTCCCTTTGGAAGGCAGAGTCAAATCTCTTGGAACATTTCTCCAAGACGAGAGGCTCATCTCAGCCAGATGGGAATGACCAGAAGCAGCCCCTCAACCCATGAACTGTAACCAAAGTACGAACAATGCGCCCTTCTTATCAGTGTTATTTTTATATTAAACAGAAAGCAGCTTGGTTCTGATCATAAGCACATAACATAAGAAAAGCCCCGCTGGATCAGGCCAAAGGCCCATCTAGTCCAGCTTCCTGTATCTCACAGTGGCCCACCAGGTGCCTCGGGGAGCACACAAGACCACAAGATGCCTGCATCCTGTTGCCACTCCCTTGTATCAGGCATTCTGAGGTAAATTTCTGAGGTAAAATTCTGAGGTAAATAATAACTTGCAACCCAATCTGGGCCTTAAGAACATAAGAAGAGGCCCACTGGATCAGGCCAAGGGCCCACCTAGTCCAGCTTCCTGGATCTCACAGTGGCCCTCCAGATGCCTCAGGGAGCACACAAGACCACAAGATGCCTGCATCCTGTTGCCACTTCCCTTGTATCAGGCATTCTGAGGTAAATTTCTGAGGTAAAATTCTGAGGTAAATAATCTTGCAACCGAATCTGGGCCTTAAGAACATAAGAAGAGCCCCACTCGTTCAGGCCAAGGGCCCACCTAGTCCAGCTTCCTGGATCTCACAGTGGCCCACCAGATGCCTGAGAGAGCACCAGAGACAACAAGATGCCTGCATCCTGTTGCCAGTCCCTTGCACCTGGCATTCAGAGATAACCCACTTCTAAAACTAGTGGGTTGCACAGCCCCTCACGGCTTGTATCCTGTGCTGGACCTATCTTCCATAAATCTGCCCAATCTAGGCCAGACACGATCATCACATCCTGTGGCAAGGAGTTCCACAGATTAATTCCACGCTGGGTAAAAGAAAAAAAGTGTCCTTTTTTCTGTTCTAACTCTCCCGACACTCAATTTTAGAGGAAGCCCCCTGTTTCTGGTGTTGTGTGAGAGGGAAAAGAACATCCCTTATTCTATTCAGCATCAGATTTTCTTGCATAACTAGGAGAGAAAAAGTCCACATTTGTCTGCCTTTTGCTTTTGTCAGGCTGAACGCTGCCTCCGAGGTGTTCAAGCACTGCAAACCCGATTTAAGCGCCAGATAAAATGGCCCGTTCGATGCTCTCGAAACATTTCATATCCAAGCTGTGCTGTGGATGTTTCCCTGTATGGCGGAGAGCAGGGGAGTGCCATGGCTTGGGCTGCCATCTTTCAAACTCTCTGTTAACGTGCAATTCAGCCGCGTGAAATAACACAGATCTCTATCACAGCAGAGACATCCTTGCTGAATGCAAAAGCGTTGAGGCTTCCTGGGCTACTTAGTATATGAAAGGACAACACAGAACAGTCTGGCAACAGCAGAGACTAAGAACGTAAGAAGAGCCCTAAAAAGGTAAAGGTAGAGGTTTCCCCACGACCGAATGGTCTAGTCGTGACCGACTGTAGGGGGCGGTGCTCATCTCCGACTCTACGCCATAGCGCACGGAATGCCGTTCCCTTCCCACCAAAGTGGTCCCTATTTATCTACTTGCAATTTTTTAGGTGCTTTCGAACTGCTAGGTGGGCAGGAGCTGGGACAAGCAACGGGAGCTCACTCCGTCACGCAGTCTCGAACTCCCAACCTTGCGGTCGAAAGCCCAGCAACAGAGGATTAACTCGCTGCGCCACCACATCCCTAAGAAGAGCCCCTTTGCTGGGTCCCAAAGCACCTAGAGCAGCAATACTGAAAATAAGGGAAGATGGGATGCTGGAAAGGGGAAGGGCTGTGTGATTGTTTTGCTTGTGTCAAGGTCGTCAACAAGACTTTTTTCCCCTCCCCTTTCTCTTTGCTATTGGAAAATGGCTGAGAAGTAACGCAATTTTTTCAGGAAAGCGGCAGGCTCTGGCGTCACGACGACAGCAGTTCCGTCCCTGACATCCCTTTCGGCGGGTCCCGGATAGATTGTGACTCTAAAAAGTGGGTCCTGGTGCTAAAAGGTTTGAGAACTATTCTATTCCAGAGTCATTCGAGGCTGCTGCCTGAATTGTAAACATTTTGAGAACCATCGGTCTACTTCCAAAAATCAGGAGGTTGCCCAGAGACCCATGATGGCTTGTAACGTATAATGGACGTTTCCATCCATCCATCTGTCCAATCCCCTTGAAAGGCGTCTAGGCCTGATGCCAACCCCACATCCTGTGGCAAGGAGTTCCACAGATTAATTACCTACTGGGTAAAAAAAAAAAAAAGCACTTCCTTTGTTCTAACTCTTGTTCTGACACCTGTGTCTGTTACACCTGTTCCCTTGAAGCCGAAGACTTACCGGGGCTCCTTTCTCGCCTGAAGGACCCGGCGGCCCTTGTGGACCAGGCCGCCCCGGCAGGCCGATGGGGCCAGCTGCTCCAGCAGGACCACGTTCACCTGGAGAACCCTGCAAGGAAGGACGGACAGGAGGTGGGTGGGCATTCCAGGATGGGGCAAGACCGGGAGGGAGACAGGGGAGCACAACTGAGAATCCCAGGTCTAGAGATGCTCAGCTGGAGGTGTAACACATTGCCCCAGCGCCTGGGGCAGTGACATCACCACGTCACGTGACAGTTGTGTCATGTGACATCGTTTCTGGGCTCTCCTTGGGGGAGCAGTGCTCCCTGGAGATGCAGGGGGGATTCCACAGGAGAAGGAAAGTGGGGGGTGGGAATCTGTGAGTGCCTCCTCCACCACCACAAAGAGCAGGTGTTCCCAAGAAGAAAGTATGTGGCCATCAAAGGGAGCGTGGCCGATCTAGAGGACAATGGCTTTTACTTACTGCTGGGCCAGGGGGACCCGGTGGCCCTTCGTTGCCCTTCAGCCCCACAGGTCCCTGTCGGGAACAAAAGAAGAGAGAGAAAACAAGAGTCGTCCAGTCGGAAGATGACATGGAAAGAGAGATGCTCTCAAGCTTGATGAACTCAATGGGATTGTACTTACAATCGGTCCAGGCAGACCTCTGTCTCCGGGGAACCCTCTCAGACCAGATGGGCCATCTTTTCCTGGGAGGCCAGCAGGCCCTGGGTCCCCCTTGTGAGGAAAAGATCACAGTCAGTACTGAAAGAACATGCGAACATAAGAAGAGCCCCGCTGGATCAGGCCAAAGGCCCATCTAGTCCAGCTTCCTGCATCTCACAGTGGCCCACCAGATGCCTCAGGGAGCACACGAGACAACAAGATGCCTGCATCCTGTTGCCACTCCCTTGTATCAGGCATTCTGAGGTAAATTTCTGAGGTAAAATTCTGAGGTAAATAATAACTTGCAACCCAATCTGGGCCTTAAGAACATAAGAAGAGCCCTGCTGGATTAGGCCAAAGGCCCATCTAGTCCAGCTTCCTGCATCTCACAGTGGCCCACCAGATGCCTCAGGGAACACACAAGGCAACTAGATGCCTGCATCCTGTTGCCACTCCCTTGTATCAGGCATTCTGAGGTAAATTTCTGAGGTAAAATTCTGAGGTAAATAATAACTTGCAACCCAATCTTGACCTTAAGAGCATAAGAAGAGCACCACTGGATCAGGCCAAGGGCTTCCTGCATCTCACAGTGGCCCACCAGATGCCTCTGGGAGCACACAAGACCCCTGCAACCTGTTGCCTCTTCCTTGCACCAAATGCCTCAAGGGGCACACAAGACAACAAGAGACCTGCCACTTGCATCTGGCATTCAGAGCTAGCCTACTTCCAAAACCAGTAAGTTACACATACCCATCACAGCCTGCAACCTGTGATGGAGTTTTCCTCCATACATCTGTCCAATCCCCTTTTCAAGGCATCTAGGCCAGACACCATCACCACATCCTGTCGCCAGGAGTTCCACAGACTAGTCTTTCCCGCCCTTTCTGAATCTTGGGGAGCGGGAGGAGTAGAACTGGTGGAGAACTGCACATTTGTGGGTTCAAAGGAAGGCAAATTTTTGGCAACACAGCCGCAGCCCCCCAGTGGCAGGTGCCCAAATTCCAGGTGGAACATGCATCAAAGCCAACACACCTTTGTTCCTTCCTTTCCAGCTAGCCCAGGGAGCCCCTGTTCACCTGGTGGCCCCGGAGGTCCTGGATGGCCACGTTCCCCCATCGGACCCGTTTCTCCAGTAGGACCCTGTAAGAAAATGGGAGAGGTAAGAAGCGGGAGGTCAACGAGGGGGGATATTTGAGATCATCTGAAACACAGGGAATCCACAGATTTGGAATCTATGTATTTAACCCAAGCCCTGAAGCTTCCTGGGTGATCTTGGGCCAGTCACTCTCTCTTATCCTCACCTACCTACCTTTGTGAGGGACAAAGAAAGGGATGGAACCATGGAAACCACCCTGAGCTCCTTGGAGAACATAACATCAGAAGAGCCTCACTGGATCAGGCCAAAGGCCCATCTAGGCCAGCTTCCTGCATCTCACAGAGGCCCACCAGATACCTCAGGGAGCACACAAGACCACAAGAGGCCAGCATCCTATTGCCACTCCCTTGTATCTGGCATGCTGAGGTAAACTTCGGCGGTAAATAATAACTTGCCACCCAATCTGGGCCTTAAGAACTTCAGAAGAGCCCCACTGGATCAGGCCAAAGGCCCACCCAGTCCAGCTTCCTGCATCTCACAATGGCCCACCAGATGCCTCAGGGAGCACATGAGGCAACAAGATGTCTGCATCCTGGTGCCACTCCCCTGTATCTGGCATGCTGAGGTAAATTCTGAGGTAAACACACTGGTGACCAGTCAAGAACCAGATGCTCCTCTTCAGATAGGAACTCACAAGAACATCAGATGAGCTCTGCTGGATCAGGCCAAAGGCCCACCCAGTCCAGCTTCCTGCATCTCACAGTGGCCCACCAGGTGCCTCAGGGAGCACACAAGACCCAAGAGACCTGCATCTCGTTGCCACTCGCCCGCACCTGGCGTCCTGAGGTACCCTATTACCCTTGCACCACCCCAAAAGAAGACACCAGACAACGGCTAGGATTTAACAGTTACACATTAATAATAATAATAATAATAATAATAATAATAATAATAATAATGACGACGATGATGATGATGATGATGATGATGATGATGTATGCTGCCTTAGTGGCCCACAGGTGAGGTTTCATAGAATCACAGAGTTGGAAGGGACCCACAAGGTCATCTAGTCCAACCCCCTGCCTGGAGCAGGAAGTCCTCCTAGAGCATCTCCAGCAGGTGCCTGTCGAGCCTCTGCTTGAAGGTCTCCAGGGAGGGAGAATCCACCACCTCCCTCCAGTGGCAATCTGTTCCACTGTTGAACCACCTTTATCATCAAGAAATTCTTCCTAATGTCCAACCGGAATCTCCTGCCTTGTTTGGGTTTGAAATAGGGAAAAATCAGCAAAACTATGTTTGGTGGTGCAGCCGCCTTTGGACCGGGGCCGAGAGAGGAGAAGAAACAGACCCGCCACGCCGCATTTCACATCTCATCTTTGAACAAAAGGGGAGCCACTTCTCGCAGCTTGACTGATGCCCGGGCAGTGCCATCATCATTGTTCTTGCAGACGGCGCTAATTGCATTTCGGCTTCCCCCCACGTAATTACCGAGCGGTCGGCTTTTACACCTCGGAAGGCAGGCACAAAATGTGCATTTACCCTGCGATGCGAAATTTAGCCTGCCATTAATCTGACCCGCTAATGAGTAGGTAATTGGATCGCTGGCAGGCCTCGTTGGGAACAGGAAGGAGGAAATTGACAAGGGTGTCCGGGGCGCTCACCTGCGGACCGACGACTCCGGGGGGTCCGGGGGGCCCCGTCTTGCCTTGGAAACCCTGTTGGAAAAGAGCTTGTCATTTAAAGAGCACAAAAGGGAAGGGGGAAGAAAAAAAAAGTGTCACAAAATATAATGATCCCGCTAACTTGACAACCTCTCTCCTGATTTAGCATCTTAGAAAGGAATAAGAAAGGACATTGAAGGGAGAAATGAATAAGGATTATCTCTGTATTCACGGAGGGGGCGGGGCAAACAGTAGAGGAGGCTTGGCTCTTCAGCGGTTGCTGAAGAGGTACACTCTGGGGTGGGGAGAAAGTGGGTGGGGTCCTTCCCCCATAAGCAGGGCAATGGGAGCAGGGAGCATCTCTGAATGCAGGCTTGACTCTTCTGTGGTTGCTGAAGAGGTACACTCTGGGGTGGGGAGGAAGTGGGTGGGGTCCTTCCCCCATAAGCAGGGCAATGGGAGCAGGGAGCATCTCTGAATGCAGGCTTGGCTCTTCAGCGGTTGCTGAAAAGGTACACTCTGGGGAGGGGAGAAAGCGTAGGGGATGCTTCCCCATAACCAGGGCAACTACAACTGTGAGCATCAAATCAGTAACCGACAAAAAACCAGTGGCCGACCTGATGACACTCATACAACTGAATAAGGGTTCTAGTATGAGCTTTGATCTAGTATGAGCTCTGGAGACGAGCGCTGACTCATACTAGCCCCTTATTGGTTCCCTGCTGAGTCATAACACCACCTCATTGGCTCTCGGAACAATCAGTCTCACGGTTCAGTTTTGAGTTAAGGAAATCCCCTTTTTGTTACATAAGGCAGCCGTGGTTTCTTTTTTTCGGTTATTTGGCTATAACTTTTTTTCTATAGAATACAGATAATTCAGCACGGCTTGTTTCTTTGCATCGTGCATTGAATTACCCATAAACCTGATGGTGTTGTTTGAAAATAACAAGATTTTCATAATTTGGGCCAGTGGTCCCGTGGTTCATAATGTGGGCCCGTCTCTCTCTCTCTCTCTCTCTCTCTCTCTCTCTCTCTCACACACACACACACACACACACACACACCCTCTGAGTGTCAGCCGGTGAGGTCTGCATGCCCTAAGCCCCCTAGTCATGCCAATGATCTAAGATGCTCCCCAAATGCTGGAGGGCTTTTGGGGCACAGTTGGAGCTGCAGTCTTTTTCTAAACTGAGAGCATCTCAGCTTCCTCTGAGAATCCCGAACGGGACAAGAACCTTACCGTTTCGCCTCTCTGTCCAGGGTGGCCAGGCAGCCCATCTTTCCCTGCGGGACCCTAGGGAAGAAAAAAGGACACTCAACTTCCTGACTTGTGCAAGGTGCTGAGCTGCCTGCCAGACTTCCTTGAAAGTCACCGAGAAGGGCTCTGCTCCACTTCAGCTGAAATGGAGGCACATCGGGGCAGAGACTCTTCTTGGCTGCACTTACCGGGGGGCCCTTCGGTCCCGGAAATCCTGTGGGTCCTTGGGGGCCCGGAGGTCCCTTGGAAGGAAGCAAACAAACAGAGGTGCGTTAGTGTTGCTGCTAGGAGACGGAGCTATTCACCTTCTACAGGTAGGGATGTGTTTTTGGGGGGTGATATTTTATTCCAAAATTTCCTTGATTAAAATAGCAAATTGCAGCATTATGTGTTTCTGTTCTACGTTCTCATTACCAGGTTCTCATTTTTAGTAATATTAAATGTTTTAAGAGTGTACTAGGTAGATGATACAGGTGAGATGCAGCCATCTATTTTAGGGCATAATCTTAACATGGAGTTAGGCCAGCAAAGTTTGGCCGGCACAAGGGACACCGTAAAGTGCGTTTGGACCACTCTTGGAGTCAGAGAGGCCAGCACACAGACGTGCGCCATCCTCCCCGACTCCGAGAGTGGTCCAAAAGTGCTTTACGGTGGCCCTTGTGCTGGCCACACTTGGCCTAACTGTGCCGACCCAACGCCAGATTAGGATTGCAATTCCAATTTCTGGAAAATACCTTAAACACCAAAATACGGTGCTTTGCGTTTTTATTCAACAGAGGCAGATCTAAGGGACGGCAACGCTCTAAGTTCTGCAAGAAGCCTCACCTTGCAGTGGAAATCACCCCTCTCCTGCACCGTTTTAGCCAATCCTCACAGGGAACAGCAACATCTTGGCGTTGCTTACTGGCTACAGCAGCAAGGGAGAGGAGGGATTTACGTGACAGGGTAAGGCTCCTTGCAACACTTAGAGCTTTGCCCTCCCTGTAGATCCGCCTCTGTTATTCAGATATTTTAACTGCCACAAGGAGGTTGTCCAAAAAGCGGTTTGGAGGTTGTCCAAAAACGCCCAAAAAGCGGTTTTCAACAACAACAACCCCACCCCTATCTATAGGGCAACCAAGAATTATGGGGAGCTCATCCTGCCTGACATTAGAGGAGAACTCTTACCCTTAGCCATGCGCGAAGACCAAGCTTTCCTTGTCCCAGACCAAAGAGGTGTTTCTACTTAAGTGACTCACCTCTCCAGATCCACGCACCCTTTCCTCCAAACCCTCTCTTGGGCAGCTGCCCTGGTGCCTAGACCAGACTGAGCTGGAGGCCTGACCTACCCTCTCTGGCGGTGACGCCCAGTGGTGGGATTCAAATAAATTAACAACCGGTTCTATGTCCTTCAGGGCGGCCTTCAGGGCCATCCGCTGCCTTTCTTCCCTCTCCCAACCTAAAATTAGCAACCGGTTCTGCAGAATAGGTAAGAACTGGCTGAATCCCACCCCTTCGCAGCCTTGACACAGCGCACCGAGAAACGGGCCAGGCCCGGCCCAGTGGCGGAATTTATACCCCCACCTAGGGTTCCCTGCAGACTTGGTTTCACTTACCCTCTCTCCAGGGGGCCCTGGAGGACCATCACCACCTGAGTTGCCCTACGGAAGGAAAAACAACCACATTAGACCCACAGAAGATAAAGGTATCAATAAGGTACCACCACCAGTCTTCCCTCGCTCCACATGAAGCTGGGCCACGGATAACAGCTTAGTTGGCCCACGGATAACAGCTGGCCCACGGATAACAGCTGGCCCACGGATAACAGCTTAGTTGGGCCACGGATAACAGCTGGGCCACGGATAACAGCTTA